>JAHWFO010068720.1:1082386-1138068 GCA_023313115.1 Rhysida immarginata | reverse complement strand
GCCACCAAGATCAACATGTTAATAACTCAGGTTCCGGAACGTCTAGAATAATGAAATTTGGGGGAATAATAGGGCACATAAAACCGTGTATGCCGTTAAAATTTGAACGAATTCCAACAAGTAGTTTCCGGGTTACGCAGTCAACATCTTAACACGTGCTGATTAGTACTCGAATGTGAGCACTGTTACGATTTTGAATGCGTAACTCGGTAACTACTCGTTGAAATATGATCAAGTTTTAACGGTATACACAGTTTTATGTACCCTATTACTCCCCCAAATTTCATTATTCTAGGCGTTCTGGAACCTGAGTTATTAACATGTTGATCTTGGTGGCGGCATTTTTATTTCTGATCATATCTCAGTTATCGTTCAAATTCGGACCCATGTTCATATGAACGTTTTTGCTTAGAATCACCCATACTAACTCCGCTAGTAGTTTGTACAATGAATTCTGAGACACCCTGTATATTCTGAAGAAAAAAATAATTACCAAGAGTTGCTGGAGATCCATCGAAATGATCGAAAGAATTTTCGATCTCGACAAACAATATCTCGGGTTTCTAATAGAAAACAGAAAAAAATATAAGGTAAATATTATGGTATTCATAAAACCTACAATTGGTATTTATCTAAACGAATGAATACCTTTATTTCACAACTGTCGTTGAATCCGTTGTCTTCACGAGGTCTCTTCCGTGGATTGACACTGTAGAAAAAACAAAAAAAAAAAAAAAAAAAAAAAAAAAAAATTGAATTCACTGCCACTGCCTTGTACACCGAACTATGATGAATAGCATATATAGTATACTTACATGTCGGTTGAGGTCTCTGCATAGGTGAGAGGCGTTTCGTCCAAACAAAAATTTTCGACCGATACACCATTATCAGTTGCTCCTGGATGAATCATAAAAATATTAGAATAATACTGCTCGAAATAAAACTGAAAATACGTCATACTCAATGTATAAGACAAAAGATATGGTAGTATCTTAGAACAGATGCCTTACTCTGACAGTTCTCTTGGCCACAACCTTGCTGAATGTCCTGAAGACTAAAACACCCCGTGATTGAGAGTATCCCACGTTCTTTCAAGAAATAATCGGCAGCAAAGTGGCAGTTCTTTTCGAGCAAGTATCCTGTATAATAGAGAAAGAGGGAAGAAAAAATCCAGATAAAGGGATAGGCTTGGCCACAAGGAATTAGTTGGTTACACCAAATAAATTTTACTAGTAAAATATTCTTAATTTATCTAAATTAAGTAAGGTGTAAGTCGTACCTCATGTGTTAGTTGAAAAACTTTAAAGACATGTCTCTTTTATGATAAATTGTTTTTTAACGGAATAACTGCGTACAATGACATCGAATAACAAATAGATGTGGATTATAATGATGGAAACTTGTCTTAAAGTTATTGCTGAAAGGGTTAAAAGTTTGCATTTTTGTTGAAAGAGTATTAAATTAAAAATCATCTGGCAAAAGGTTATGTATAGAAGATATTTCCTTAAAAGAGACTAAATTTAAAAGCTTACTAAAGTTAAAAATGTTTAAATATCAATATTACAGTTAAATGGAGTAGTTACTTACTGTAGACGAAGGCATCCATATCCGACTCTATGTAGATCTGGTTCATGTTGGCGGACATCGTAGTTCTAAGTAGGCGTTCTTATCCTTTAAGCTCTTGAGTTGAAATTAATTTTGAGCGAGGGTTCCCTGCTTATATACAAATGGCCACGTGACCAGATGACTCATCATTAGATTCCAACGCACCAATCCAATCGAAGATGGTGACTCACATACAAGGCAACCAAAAACGCGGACCACTTAGAGAGCTATCTCGCTCTCCTATCTTCGTATTTCTTCATCTACTTTCGTATATCACTCAAAAAATGTCTCATGCCTAATAACTATTGCTGGAAAATAAAGATACGTGCCACATATTATTGATAATACTCAACATTCATCCGTTAATTCTAATACTCATCTATGCAATTGCACTGATCTTATTCCCTCTTTGCAATTTGCTTTATGTAAGAGCCGCTCTACTTCGTACAGTCTTGCAACAACTCATCAGGGCAAATGAAGTTATTTCGAAACGCTCATTATTAATAACTAGAAGAGGTACCCGGCGTTGCCCGGGATAATTACACTTGCACAAACGTTTCCTTTCATTGTTAGTCATGAGATATTGATTGTTGATCCCTGCCTTGTGTTGGTGCATTGCGTGTTGATACCATTGTTGATACCTATTGTTGCACAAACTTTGCCTTGCATTGTTGCTCATGAGATATTTCTCATTAATATGCCCTGCCATAACCATGAATATCGATATTTTATCGATAATTATTATTTTTCCGAAATCTGAGGTAGACAGTGACCTTCCTCATGCTTTGAAGGTCATGTATGCGAAATTTCATCAAAATCGGAATAAAACTGTAGATTTGTATAAAAAACGTACAGACAAACAGACCCACAAACATCCTTCTTTATATATATAGATTTCTCATTTCCTTTACTCTCTGTATCATTGTTTATTTATTTATATATTTATTTATTTTTATATTTTTATCGCTGTAATTTTATCATTTTACTGGCACTTACGAGGGTTGTACCAAAAGTAAGGTTCCCATATTTCTTATTTCTTTTGTTAGTTTTCTTATTTTCTGATTTGCTCATCACATTCTACCAATCATGATCGTGCTCCACCAATCACGAATATTTACTAGCGTAGATCGTCTAATATGTATCCAACTAATCAATGGATGTTTACCCAACCAATCATAGACTGTTTGTACCATAATATTCTGCATATCAAAAGGCGTCTTGCATGCCTCTTTATACGTTAGCTACCATTGGAAACTATGTCCAAGAGTCGCTGAAGAAGCTGCTTCCGAAGATTAAGGACCATCCTAATCCATTGGTTGCAAATATTCTGAATCACCGGCTCACCTTTAGAAGTACCCTCAGGCATCTCAAGGCCTCGTCACATCTTCGACCTCAACTTTGACGACATTCAACCTACTAGATCACCTAGCTCTTCTGTGTCCTATCGTCAATCAATAATCAATTCTATCGTCCTCATAGGAAAGGACTCCTATTTATCCTCTGGATGACTTAACCAGGTTCATCTGGCTTCTTTCCTAATTCAGCGTACTTCCCTTGGCTATTACTTGGACGAGTATGACAGTGGAAGCTTAGCTTCCGGACCGCTTGTTTTGTTTTTTCCCTGCGCTGTTCGATTGTCCTGTTCATATGTATCCTTGATAAAGCCGCGAAACCGGTCGGAATTCCGTGTGATTTCTTTCCCGCTATGTACTGCAAGGCCTCCATCAACTTCATCAAGAAGGACAGTACAGAGGACACTTCATTTTATAGCGTTGGCTGTATTAAATTTCTACCGTATCGCTATTTCTGGACCCTTTCATTTCTCTTTTAGAAAAGTTTACGATACTGGACTATCAACGTATACTAAGAATGTTCAGCGTGTGAAAGATGGTCTTACGAAGTAATATGAAGAGCTGCAACTATTGAAGAAAAACATTATCGAAGCACAAGAAGCGAAACCAAGCAAAGATCAAATGAGCAATAATGCAATGAAGAACATGATTTGAGATATTGTCAAGACTATTAATAAAAGACAAGCTTGCTTTCGTCTAACTCTAAAGACAACTCTGACCTGATTTCAGGATCACTGTAGTGCCCAGAACCGAATACGACAAGAGTAATTTGGTTTTCCATTCACTACCTATCATGCAGGTTTGGAGACTCATCGACCACTCCATCATCTATCTCGATATCAGCAAAGCCTTCAACCAAATTTGGCATGAAGGACCTATCTACAAGATGATCAGAGACGACTGTACCTCAGACTTCGTCTGAATGGCACATTTCCTTCTTTACTGATCGGTATTACCAAAGTTTCCTCACCATGTGATGTGAGTTGTACCGCAAGCTTTGTGGACTCCAACTATTCAATTACTGTGTTCACGATTTTCCGAAGCCTGATCAATGCAAATTATATTTTTTTTGCAGATGATATTGCTGTGATGACATGGATGCGCCATCCTGACCACGTTATAACTCGTTTACATTAGGCCGGGTCAACAACAGGAGGTTTAAACTGAAAGAGATAAATGTACGACGCAATCGGGGCTCATACTGTCGTATATGAACGACCACTGAAATGAGCTTCCGAATGTAGTGTGTTCGGCTGCAGCATGGGAAAAACAGCAAATTTATCAGACTTTGACAAAGGACAAATCGTGACGGCCCGACGCCTGGAAACATCGATCTCGGAAACGGTGGATGTGATGGGCTGTTCTCGTGCAGTCGTTGTGAGAACTGCGCCTATATTGGGTCAGGGAGCACAGCAATTGTATAACAGAGGACTGGAAGAAAGTCGCCTGGTCCGACGAGTCACGTTTGTTTCTAACGAGACATGATTACGATGTACAATTCTTTTTAATAACGATAAGGCCAAGCCTTTCAGTTCTGAAAGAATAAAAAAATGGTCAGCATTTTCTCGTTGAAACAGTAAGTTAACGTTATTGAGCTCTTAACAATTCAATTTATAGCGATGTCTTTTAATCTTTGATTTTGATTTGTATTTTTTTGAAGAATAAAAGTTTGTAATTTACGAATATTTTTATTGTATGGTTTATTTGTATTTTCATAATGTTCAGTAATAGTTGGAAGCTTACATCATAGACATAATGTAGATTTGCGGAATTCCCACATTCCGGAAAGTCAGGGAAATGAAACATGGTCAGGGAAAGTCAGGGAAAAAGGGCTATTTTCATGCATTGGGCGATTTTGGGCTACTAAAGTTCCCCAATTGGGCGACCGAATAGTGCTTGGACCTGGCAACCCTGTCCAGTATGTTAACATCATTCCAGACGAGGGTCACCCCTTTATGGCTAAAATGTTCTCGAAAGGTTGTGGCCTGTACCAACAGGATAATGCAGTATGCCATAAGGCCCGAATCGTCATGGAGAGGTTCGAGGAGCACTCTACAGACTTAGAAGTCATGTGCTGGCCTCTGAAATCAAGCCAATAGAGCATATGCGATTCGACCTGAAAAGTTGGATTTGTGCTGACGCACGACCACTTCGCAATGTAAGAGTACTAGAAGACCAGCTGGTGAGCGCCTGATACCAAATACCTGAGACTACCTACCAGCACCTTGTCGAGTCGGTTTTGCAGGTGTAAGGTGCTCCTATCTCGTATTAAACAGGTGGTCATAACATGTAAATCGAAATACAATAAATTCTTGCGAATTTATTTTTCTATTCAAATGCTGCACATATTTATATGATTTTAAATATCCAGATCCAAACATCTACTAAACCTGTATTTTAGAGCATTTAAGAACTGATTTGTAAGAAGAGCACAACACCCTTGCATTACTTAACCAACGCTCTCCACGAGGTCCGCGCTTTCTGGATGCCAGAAGCCCTCTTGTGGTAAAAATAGACCAGCCCGTTCATCCATACATGATCGGCCTCGGTGGCTCAGCGGTTGCGTGATCGCCTCTGATGCCCGAGTACGCGGGTTCGATCCCGGCCGAGGACGACGAGGATTTTTCAGGGGGAAATCCTGAGATCACGCACTTCCTTCGGAAGGGAAGTAAAGCCGTTGGTCCCGTGTAGTCGTTTGCCGGCTGCACGTTAAAGAACCCTTGCGAGGCAAAATTTGCGGCCCCTATAACGCCGTCCTGAAATGACCTTGGCAGTTGAAAAGGACGTTAATACCAAACAAAACCAAATCATCCATACATGAATCCAAGAACATCCATCTGAAAAAAAAAACTTCGTTCATGTAAATCTGCATCTACGTTTGTCTTCGGGATTGCCCAGCCAAGGTACTATGTCACGTGTTGGGAATTGGTTCGGTGATTATATAAGGTAGGTTTCCACTATGTTAAAAACATATCACTCATTGCTGCAATGGGTAAGAAAAGTGATTTATCAGATCTGGAAAAGGGGATGATAATCGGCTTTCGGGCCAAGGGTGGCAGTATTTCGGAAACCGCGTACTTTGTGAACTATTCTCGTGCTGCTGTAGTTAATGTGTACCATGACTAGGAAAATGGGACTGTTCAGAATAAACGGTATGGGAACTGTGGAGCACCACGTGCCATTGACGAGAGAGGTGAACTTCGACCGCGAAGTGTGTGAAGGCCAACTGAAGAACAAGAAAATCGCCATTAAATCAACGCTTAAATATGACTTAAATAACGCATCAAATAAAAATCACTATATAACAATCAACAGCATAGAAATGAATCATAATAAGCAACAAAGTAACATACTGAGTGTTTCAAAATGAATATCGGGGTTTTGAGGCTTCGTAGTATTTATTACATTTATAACTTACTGTAAGTTATAAATAATACATCAAATGAAAGAGCAACTCAAACAGTCTTTCCTGTAAGTGTTCAATGTGAAAACTGTTCGTCACATGGCATACATTGAGTCGATAAACGAGTTCTTCCCAAACCTTGATCAGTGTGTCTGAAGTAATTGTTGCCACAACTGCTTCAATCATGTTTCTTAAGTGGGGTAGGTCAGCTGGTAGCGGAGGCACATACACATTATCCTTTATGAACCCCCAAAGGTAAAAATCGCACGGCGTCAGATCGGGTGATCGTGGAGGCCATGCGCAACAAGCTCTGTCGTTCGGCCCCTTGCGGCCAATGCAGCGCTCGGGTACAACGAAGTTTAACCAATCACGTACTGAGTTATGCCACAGGTGTACCAACAAAACTGCGCTGCTCTTTCATTTGACGTATTATTTATAACTGTAAGTTCAATGTAATGAATACTACGAAGCCTCAAAACCCCAATATTCATTTGAAACATCCTATATAGCTTTTTTATATATGGCTTTTAACCACGGCCTCCTAGAAACTACCAGGCCTGAACATGACGTTAATAATGTATCGTTGAAGCACTAAGATTGTGATGTTGAACTAACTTCTGTAATAGCACCACAAGTTCAACGTAACAATGTTTTATATTTTGCATGTTCAGGCCTGGTAGTTTCTAGAAGGCTGTGTTTTAACCCACAAAGCAAACTAAATGTAACTTAAATCAGATTACCTGATTCAAGGTCACAATTATCCTCAAAGTACTGATGGCTGGGCGCTCTCCTGAGCAGAGAAAGAAAACTGTCTGGGGCATAGGTAATGCCTTTATTATTTAAAATGAAAGTTAGATTGGAGTAACTGGGATATAAAGGTAGGAAACGAAGAAGACTGGTAGACGGTTAATGCTATGTTCTAACTACGCCTTAATCACGGTTAACTCTTGATCACGATCAAGCAGAACAGTGTGGCCTGTTTTGGTTATCTAATCGTGTTTATGCTGTTTCGCACTGTGAGCTAATCACGATCAGTAGACCATAGTTACCTAACCGTGATTAGCTAGTCAAGCACTTACCATTCGCACTGCACTTAAGAGAAATCACCGCTACCAAGGAAAATGGTGCTTTCTATGATTTTTCCCCTCGCAGTTGAGTCAATAGATGGTATAAGAGTAGAAAGTGGCTTCCGCGGGCGTCAAATCTTGCCGTTAGCGAAATTACAATGGATGGAGCCGAATGTGCTCGTACACTTAGCAGTTACGTTTAGCCTTTATCAAGTCTGAAAATTGTTCTCCCCAAATATATATATATATGAGCTTTGGTTTCCTCATCAGACCAGTCGCTCCTGCGCTTTCACTTGACCGCCATGTTTTATTTTCCTAATTTGTTGGTACTAACCGGGATTTGATGTCACTAATGCTATGTTCGCACTGTACCTTAATCACGGTTAAGTAACCGTGGTTAACTCTTGATCACGGTCAAGCAAAACTGTGTTGCCTGCTTCGGTTACTTAACCGCGTTTAAGTAAGAGTCGATTAACTAACCATGTTTCGGAAACCTAGTTATGCTTTGGTTGCACTACACCTTGATCACAGTTAAGTAACCACAGTTAGCTAATCAAGCACTTCCCGTGCGCACTGCATTCAAGAGAAATGACGGTTAGCAAGCGAAATAGTGTTCTTTTCTATTTTTTTTTTCGTCGCAATTGCGTCAATAGATGGTCATAAGAGTACCAACTGGCTTCTGCGGGCATCAAATTTGCAGTTAACTACAGCCAACAAGTAAATCTCGTTGGCTGTGGCAGTTAAAGAAATTACGATGGCAGGAGCAGTATGTGCTCGTACACTTAGCGGTTACGCTTGGCCTTTCTCAAGTCTGAAAATTGTCCTCCCCAAACTTACAGGATGTCTAAAATTGATGTATATACTCTTTGAAACGTTATAACTCAGCAACGAAATCAGATAGAAATATAAGATTTGTTGTATTTTATTCCTTAAACTTCCTTAAGCCCGTACATGTTCAAAATGCCCATCTTCTGGGTCGTCCTCATTTAGTGCGTGGACAAGTCGCGGAATGTAAGGCTTCCATTTTTGACTTCGCGAAATTCGATGAACACTGGATTTGGCGATACCAATTTCACGAGAGCATTGCCTCACTGACTTCTTTGGGGATCGTACAAAAACCTCCATGACAGCATCAACACTCTCGTTGTCAGTGGAATTTCTCTTTCTTCCGCACCGACCTTTCAACACATCCTTCATCGTTCCTTTGACTTCAAACTTTCTCGGAGTTTATTATTGTTACACTTGTTGGCGGTGGTGTACCAAATTCAACCCTCCAACGTCGTTGAACCTCAACAACATTCTTCAATTTCCAATAACATTTCAGTATCCACTTACGTTCATCGAATGAAAGTCTCACCGTCATTTTGATTTATAAACAAATCAACAACAATGAACGTGTTGCTATGCTTTTCCAGCGCCGTCTGGATCATACACAACAAACCTTATATTTCTATCTCATTTCGTTGCTGAGCTATAACGATTCAAAGAGTATATACATCAATTTGGGACACTGTATTTAAGAGCTGTTTTCTCATCACACCACTCGCTCCTGCGCTTTCGCCTGACCGCCATGTTTTATTTTCCTGTTCGTTGGTGCTAACCAGCATATGATGTCACTAACCGGGTTTCTGAAACATGGTTACTTAACGTGATTAAGGTGTAGTGCGAACATAGCATTAGTGACATCATATCCCGGTTACTTAAACAGGAAAATAAAACATGGCGGTCAAGCGAAAGGGCAGCAGCGAATGGTCTGATGAGGAAGCCAGTACTCTTATATACGTTTGGGGAGAACAATTTTCAGACCTGAGAAAGGCTAAGTATACGAGCACATTCTGCTTCATCCGTCGTAATTTTGCTAACAAGAAGATTTGATGCCCGAGAAAGCCAGTTGCTAATCTCACAGCCATCTATTGACGCAATTGCAAGGGGAAAAAATCATAGGAAAAAAACCTTTTCGCTTGGTAACTGTCATTTCCCTTGAATGCAGTGCGAATGGAAAGTGCTTGATTAGCTAACCACGATTTACTAACCGTAGTTACTTAACCGTAATTAAAGTGTAGTGCGAATATAGCATAATCGGGTTGCTGAAACACGGTTAGTTAACTGACTCTTAACCGAGCTGTGCGCGCGATTGGGTAACCGAAGCAGGCTGCACCGTTCTGCTTGATCGTGATCAAGAGTTAACTGTGGTTACTTAACTGTGATTAAGTGCGAACATAGCATTAGTTAACCGACTTTTAACCAAGCTGTAATATTCCGTTTCCACGAACTGACAATTCTCGATTCTGAAAACTGGATTTGACAAACTAGATTCGCGGATCTAGTTTTAGAATTCCAATCTCGTTCCAGGAACCGAGTTTATATCTCGTTTGTCCGATTGCATTGTGACACTGCTTGAAAGTGAAGTATGCTGTGTATTCTGGCCTTGTCAACAACATCGATACCCAACACGGCGTAGAATATTGTATATTTCTCTATTTATGCGTTTAAAATATCTACTGTTTACTAATCGACAAGTTAGTCCATTATTAGCTTTATTATCAGCTTCATAATTTACATTTTTTATGTAGAATTGCCAAACTAATCACAGCTCAGCCATTTTGCAAAATGCAACTGCGAGTGCGAGCATGCGATGAAAAACTAGTTTTGCCAATAAAGCGAGTTCTTAGAACTAGTTTGAACGAAACGAGTTTTAACTAGGAAAATAAGTGGTTGGTGAAACGAGTTATGGTTCCACGGCATTCTGGGTCTGGTTTCGCTAACCTAACCAAGAAAAACTCGATTCATGAAAACGGGGTATAAACGCGGTTAGATAACTGAAGCAGGCTGCACAGTTCCGCTTGATCGTGATCAAGAGTTAACCGTGGCTACTTAATCGTGATTTAGGCGTAGTGCGAACACAGCTTTACAGCTTGGTAAGAGTCGGTTAACTAATGCTACATTTGCACTACACCTTAAGCATGGTTAATTCTTGATCACAAAGAAACAGAACTGTGCGGCCTGCTTCAGTTACCTAACCATCTTTACAGATTGGTTAAGAGTTGGTTAACTAACCGTGTTACAGCAACCCGATTAATGACGTCAAATCCTAGTTAGCACCAACAAACAAGAAAATAAAACATAGCGGTTAAGTGAAAGCGAATGGTCTGATGAGGAAACCAAAGCTGTTATACTAGCTTGGTGAGAAAAATTTTCAGACTTGAGAAAGGCTAAACTTAACTGCCGCGTATATGAGCACTTATCTAAGGTTCTGCTCCATTCATCGTAATTTCACTAGCGGCATAATTTGACGTACGCAGAAGCCAGTTGCTACCCTCACCGCCATCTAGTGACGCAATTGCGAGAAAAGAATCACAGAAAACTCCTTTCGCTTGGTAACCGTCATTTCCCTTGGATGAAGCGCAAACGGAAAATGCTTGATTAGCTAAGCACGGTTTAGTAACCATGGTTTCTCAAGCGTGATCAAAGCATAGTGCGAACATAGCATAAGCGAATAAAAACAGCAAAATTCGACTGTACGAGTGCGTAAAATGAGTGCGCATTTGCCTAACGAAATAATCTCAGCTAACCAACAGTGTCTCTGGTACACTTGATGAGATGGAGAAAGTCAGCAAGGATCCAGCATGAGGAAGAGAGATAGCTGGGACCAAAGAGACAGAGGATCCACCAAACAAAGCCAAACGAAATTGGGAACCCATCCGCATCCGCCTACAAGGATGGAAACCGTAGGGCCATTGGCGAGCGACCAACTCCACGCGATTTCGAGGTCCGATCTCGCACTAGCGGTCGCTCAGCGAGGTATATCCAGGCTCGTCAGTGACAATCTGCCTGCCCAAAAGTTCATCAAGAAGCCTACCCATCGCTAGATCTCTAAGCCACTACAGTTCACTAGCCACTTAAGAAACGCGTCCAATAAGCCTAGTAAGCTTATCAGAGGAATTTAGGCCAGATGCATTTCAAAATGTAAACTACTAGCTCATTCATCGGATAGTCGGACACAAGTCAATCACCCAATCAACTGACAGTTAAACCCATCGAATCCCGGCTCATCCGAGTTCATTGGTTATGAGGCTAGCCTTCCAGGTCGTAGTAGTTTCCGTTCTTCTCGTCTTTGTTTTATCCCATTCTCCACGACAGTTGACGCCCGTGACTTTACAATCCTTGTGTAGCTGCGCTTAAAAACCATGTTCTTTTTCTTTGGTTTCATAAATTTCTATTTTATGAAATAAAACGTGTTTAATTAAATGGTTTGTCCTTTTTTTTTGCACTTGCAATGCAGCATTGCACACACACGTATCAAGTTTCATCCGATTCTGGAAGTTGGTTTATGTAAAATGTATAGGCCTACTATTACTGATTATGCTTAACTTTTGGACACGAGTGTGCTTATAAGGTCTCCCAACAACTCCGAAGCACATTTGAGCTTGACGTTGGACGGACTTCCTAACAGTCCTTAGAGCGACATGAAATTGTATGCAACTGGTAATTGATCCCTATCTGCTGCAGTGTAAAAGAAATTTTATACAGGGCGAGTTGAATATACTGTTGAATAAACCTATTGTCCTGGGACTTCGTTTCTTTTTCCTCACGCCGGCTTTGTTTGACTCCCCTTGTATATGATCTAATGTGCATAATCAGGTCATCGGAACATCAACAGATGACCTAGCCACAACTCCCTAGTTGTTGGCTATAGCCATTTTCTGCACAAATAGGAGGGGTAAAACTGTCTTTTTAGTTGCCATGTGTGCAACTTAATTTTGTCAGTTATCTTTGAGAAAGTAATTCGTAAATCAGCTGGGCTTTAACAATTTTTACACATGTTGAAAATGATAAAAAGATCTTTATTCGTACATAATTTCAAAAATTTTAGTTCCTTACTTCACGAGTTACGTTGCTCAGAATTGAAGTTCGACAAGGTGCACATTCAACACTGCACACGCCATAGTTTTCACCTGAAGATTTTGTGCGTAACGTAAGATTGGTTCAAACAGCTCAGAACCAGCAATTTCGACTTGAACAACGGAATACTTAACCTCGGGCAACCGAAGAAGAATTTGGTCACAGATCTTGAAGTGGTCCTCTGCAACAGACTCAAAAGGAACTTGCGGAGTAACTTGTCAAGCTGCCTGACGTCAATTGCACGCGCTTGGAAAATTCCATAAAGAAGAAAACTGGGCACCTTACGAGTCGATGGAAAACAATCGGACGCAGGAACCGATCATCAGGCAGAACTCTTTCTTTACAAGACCATAATCGAAAAATGGATCTAGTACAATATTCCGAAATACAAAAAATCGTGGGTGAAGTGAAGGACGTCCATAACGAACTTCGCAAACTACCCTACTTGGCATACTCTCTGGACTACCATTTGGTCCAGTCAATGCATGAAATGAAATACGAAATTGGATCCCTGCCTTGCCAGCCCGATGTCAAAGAACAAATTATTCTTCAGCCACAAAATCCAAAAATTGTCTGATAGATGGGCAAACAAGGTGACAATCGACACAAGTTATTTCAAAAAGATACTGTGTATACAAAGAGTTCAGGACTGCTGCCCGTAAATCAGTACAAGTGGCGCCATCTCTGCGCGACAAATGGAATCACGCAGCAACAATCTACTTTCATCGTTTCAACGAGTTCTGACTTGTGGGTGTTCATTCGTATAAAATGTGTCTGTGCGCTCTTGTGATTGTTGGACAGTGGAAAGTAGTGGCTGATGCATGACAATGCACAGTCTCACAAGTCCATCACTGTGCAGGAATTTTTGACAAGGCAGGTAGGTTGTGAAATCGAACAAGCCAGTACTTAAGGGACCAGACATGTGGAAAAAGATTGTCTGGACTGATGACTCGAAATTCATGTTGATACATGCCACTGACAGGGCAAACCACATTAAGCAATGGACTCTTCTTTCCAGCAAGATACTCTTCACCCTGTTGGAAGTGGCATTCTCGTCTGGGGACTATTTACTTGGACTGAAATAGAATAATAGGACCCCTCATATGTGAATGCTACCAGGACATCCTTGACAATCATTTACTCCAGTTTGCATGTCTTCAACATCCCGATGGAGACCTTTTCCTGCAACAAGACAATGCACCGTGCCATCGCTCCTGAATTATATCTGGATGAACACGCCATAGACATGACCTCGCTTCCATGGCCAATTAAGTCACCTGACCTCAACCCCATTGAGAACATCTAGGATGCCTTCGAGAGAGATGTTTGAGCTTCAGACCCCCTGGGATGTTAAGTATGGCTTCCCAACGCTTCCGGTGTCTTCTCGAGTCCATGCAGAGACTAATCGCTACTGTAATCAGGGCAGAAGGTGGTGATAGATGATACTAGACAAGTGTCACTAATTCAATTGCTGCTCAGTGTACACTCACATGCCAAAAGTCATGGGATAGCAGTGGGCTATTTTTCAAGTGGCGGTAGCATCATCTGTAAACAGTATAAATATGCAAATCAGTGTCAGAAGGTTTAGTTAAACTGTCACGAGTAAGGGGTGAGGTGTTCAGTGTGACAATGGCTACACGACAAGAGCTATCAAGAGTTCGAACGTGGGCTGGTATGTGGAGCAAACGTATGGGTCATTCAATTTCGAGAGGTGGCTCAAGAATTCAACATCCCACAGTCCACAGTTTCAAGAGTCTACCGAAAGTACCAACTTAGGTGATGGTAGTAGAATGGTCACCGTTAACAGGCAACTGACGCTACGCCAGATGACATCAGATTTGAACCAGGGTGATACTAGACCTGTATCAATGCAAACTGTGCAACGAAATCTGGTGTCCATGGGATATGGAAGCAGAAGACCCATCCGGGTGCCCTTGCTAACAACAAGACATCGTCAGCAACGTCTCTCCTGGGCCCATGAACACACAGACTGGACACTTGACAACTGGAAACGTGTGACCTGGTCTGATGAGTCTCGATCCCAGATGATACGAGCTAATGATAGGACTCAAGTGTGGCACGTATTCCATGAGGCCATGGACCCTAGTTGTCAAGCATGCACTGTGCAAGCCAGTGGTGGCTCCGCAATTGTGGGAAGCTCTCCAGTCGGAATGGTTGGCAATGTCTTCAGAGGTTTTCCACAGACTTGTGCATCGCCGGGTTAGAGGAGATCCTACACGTTATTAGGTGCTATCCCATGACTTTTGGCATGCGAGTGTATATTAACAGTAAAACAAAACATTAGAAGGCACTACTTTTCAGGATGCCCTCATATATTTTGTCTAGATTGAAATGAGACGATGTTCAACAAAACTGATAAGAGAGAATGGGAAAAATGATCTAAAAACAACATTGTTTATTAACTAAAAACAGTAAGAATTTTTTGCTCAATAAATATATTCATTTCCAGTTTTACTGTCTAGAAGATTGCAGACTTATTAAATATATAACATTTAATATCCTGAGATAATATTTAAATACTTTCCATTTCTTAAGTAAAAAATTAGAAGATCTACATATTACAATATAAAAATTCAATTTCTACAAATATACAATTTTTAGACATAAAAATAACGAGATCTATTATATATATATTAACACAACATAGTACATTACACAACCATACCAAGGACTACTTATTATGGTAGAAGAGATTTCTAACTGTTATTTACATTCATGGTATACCTTTTTTTAATGTTAAAAGCAGGACTATAGCCAATCCCAAGGAATACACACATCTCCTTCTTGAAGGATTGAATAATAATGAGATACGTGCAAATGATGACCTCGAAGCAAATCGGTAACATCAGTTTCACAAGCTAAAAGCCTTCTGCAAAAACTGATCATTTTGTCTGGTGTCACACTATCATCTTTGTTCAGACTTGCTAATCCCAATTCTTGGACACAACGGCGATGAAGTTCTTTTTCCAAATACTTATTACTAAGGAAGAAACAAAAATCATTTACTTACAAGATTGAATGAATTATTGACAAACTTTAAAACAAAGGAATACAAGCCCTAGAGGAAAGTTTGGAATATGCGAGGCCTAAAAGATAAGAAGGCCTGGAAGCAGAAAAGTCATCTGACCATCGGGGTGCTAGCAACAATCCAACCTTCATTGTCTCCATCTTGGATATTAACAATCAATGTTTTTCAGTTTGTTGGAAACAATGAAGGTTGGATTGTTGCTAGCACCCCGACAGTCAGGTGACTTTTCCGCTTCCAGGCGTAACCACCGAGAGAGAAGGCCTCTGCGATGAAACTTAATACATTGTTACAACACCATAGTTAGGGCAAATTTATGGCTTATTATTGGTAGAAATACGAATAACAATGCCTTTTTTATGATGATGTAACAATGTATAACGTTTCATCGCAGAGGCCTTCTATCTCTGTGGTTACGTTCCAGGCCTTGTTATCTCGTTGCCCTCGGGAATATGTGATATGTCATGTTCAGTATTGTTACAATGCTTAAAAATTTATAAAATTACATGTGCAAGAAAATTCTCACGCAACCACTGAGCCACCAAGGCCGATTCAAATGAGATGTAATGGTAAACTTAGTTTATGTGGAAAGTAAGTGCAACTTATGCAATTTGATTTTAGTAATTAAAGCATTTGTTCCCTCTTTATAATTTTATAAATTTTTAAGCATTTTAACAATACTGAACATGACATCAAATCACATATTCCAAAGTTTCGTCCAAGGGTTGTATATGTTATAGATAAGTGCACAAACTGTCCAATACATTTCAAATCAAACACTAATATAACGAAACTATACAAGATAGATATAGTCAGTCATCTCTTTACATTTCAACATGTGCATCGTTTGCCGCACAGAAGATTTCAAGACAATTGCTACTATCTTGCTGATTTGTCTTTTAAATTCTGGTAACTTCCAATGTACCACTTTGCGTACCATCAACGCTTGACATACCTCTCTCACTGCATTTCAAATGAATTTCCAGAAGCGTTACAGTGTTTTCAATGAATCAAATTCGACTATCTTCGAACTTAATTATTATTCTTAAATATTTGTTCATGACACGTCATTATGAGTTGTTTGATATTCATGTATTACTTGCCATATCTTAGCATTTAAATTTTTCAATGGTACCATAATGGCATCATTAGAACAGTATTAGAACTGTTCTACCATCTTTGCACTTAATACCGTAATTACTCTTATACATGAGGTGCTAGCCAAATTTCCAAGAATTTTCTTGTAAAAATCAGAACGAACTTACACCCTAATCTCCACTGTCACCTTCAATGTAGTCACCTCTGGCACGTTTGAGATGATTCCAGCGATTTTACCATTTTTGGAAGCATTGTTCTGATTTCGAACATCTTTGAACTGTTCCATGCGATGAACCATTTTTGTTGATAGGCAAAAGAAGTTTTTGAAAATCTGTCATAGGCTTCGAGAAGATTGAGTTACAGATGGACAGACAGACACATTCCCCCCAGTAGTGGCAAAAAGCACCTATTGGTACTTAATAAAGTTGTGTGTTATAAAGAAAGCAATAAATTACACTGGTGTCCATAAATTAAGGGACTTGCAGAATGTCACCCTTCCACACAACCAAGCAGCACAAAACTTGGCAAGGCCATTTCATAGGTCCTGTAAAAATCATTTCATCATTGAATACACAGGTGACAGCAGCACTTGTGACGGAACAAACTTGTTCATTGACCTTATGACACAGGTCATAAAGAACGTGTTTCTTTACTTGCATTAGCAATAGAGACTTCCATAATTGTTGGTAGTAGCTCATTGTGTCCATTTAGAGAGTGAAACGAGAGGGCGAATAATTAGACGACTGGAAGCAGGCCAGTCCCCAGTGAAAGTGTCTCAGATGCTGAACATGTCAGCTAGCATCATTTCAAGACTGGATACGGTTCCGACAGGATGGAAACTCCCAAAGACACTTTACTCAGGTTCGCCCAAGGGTCACCAAGGACAAGGCGAAGCACAGCCAGGGACATTGTCAAAGCTGTCAGCCGAATTTGGGGTTAATGTTTCCAGGCAAATGGTAGATAGGAGACTCCACGCAGTTAGCCTGACGATCTATGTGGTGTGTCCCGTTAATCCAAGGAACCATAGGAACAGTTGGCTTGGGGCAGCCAAGGACAGTGGAGTCAGGTTATGTTCTTGGATGAGACCCAGTAAAGCCTGGGCTCCGATGCTCATCGTGTTCAGTGTTCACATCTGAAGCCTGTGGGACTTGGTACAGCCCTGCTAACATCATTGAACATGGCCATTATGGCAGTGTGATGTGTCGGCATGCATCATGATGGACTAAGTCATGATGGGGTTACCGAGATAGTGTCCTCGACAACAGGTTCATGTCTTCAGGCCTGCGGTAGGTCCAGACTTCCTCTACATGGATGATTATGCCTGTCAGCATTGGGCTGGAACGTGAGGACATCCGGCGCATGGATTGGCCAGAATGGGCCCTGGATCTAAACCCCATCCTGTGAACATAGTTGGTCCAGGAATGGGGTACCATCTCCCAACCATTGTTGGATACCCTGGTTTTGAGCATACCAGCATTTTCTGTGGCATCTGTTTCTGTGCGAGGGGAATGACAAAACGTACTAAATGTTGCCTACAGTTTACAAAAAACGGAGGGGTGGGGGGTGCTACAAGTTTTGTGTCAGAATCCATGCACGTTTTATTTTGTTCCATCTGCAGCAATGCTGCTACCTTTGTGGTTAATGACTGAATTGTGTTTACCTGACTTAGAGAGCAGCCTTAGCATGTTTGGTGCTGATCAGATATGCATAAGGGTTTTCAATCTGGAAATCCCTTAATTTATGGACACCAATGCATTAAAATTGCCCATATAATTATTAAAGTTTTTGTGCAATCATAAAATTTAGCTTTAAATAACTATTATTCGAACATTTCTACGAATCTATAGTCTGTATAGCGATATATAATGTCCCAAATCGATGTATACACTCTTTGAAACATTATAGCTCAGCAACAAAATGAGATAGAAATATACGGTTTGTTGTGTATGATCCAGACGGCGCTGGAACAGCATAGCAACACGTTCATTGTTGTTCATTTGTTTATAAACCAAAATGGCAGTGAGACTTTCACTTGCTGAACGTTAAGTGGATACTTAAGTATTATTGGAAAGCAGAGAATGTTGTTGAGGTTCGACAGCATTAGAGGGTTGAATTTGGTACATCACCGTCAACAAGGGTAACGGATAACAAAACTCCGAGACAAGTTTGAAGCTGAAGGAACGGTGAAAATGTGTTGAAAGGTTGGTGCTACAGAATTCTGGCTCAATCTCCCGATTTAACCGCTCTCGACTTCTACCTTTGGGAAATTTTAAAGAACACGGTGTACGCCACACACACTGACAGATTGAACATTCCATCAATGATATTCCATTAGCTACAATCCAGTTGGTATGTCACTTTGTTCGACGTTGGTGTTGGGAGCTACTGCGGCAGAAGGTGGACATTTTGAACATTAAGAAAGTTTAAGGAATAAAGTACAACAAAACTTATATTTCTATCTCATTTCGTTGCTGAGTTATAACGTTTCAAAGAGTGTATACATCAATTTGGAACACCCTGAATTATACATATTCATTTACACTGAGTGGCCAAAAAATAAGAGCTGCCCCTTATTTGAAAGTAAACCATTCTAAAAGTGACGTAGAGTGGCGTAACAATGCACAGCTGCTCGTATATGGAACGTTCAGCTTCGAACGACATAGTTATCATGGAAGTTAATGTTAAAATGGGTAAGACGAAAGATTTAAGCGAGTTGGAAAGAGGGATGATCATCGGTGCAAGAAGAGTTGGTGCCATCATCTCTTAATCGATGACTCTCTTAGGATTTTCTCATCCAACAGTATTTCGGGTATTTAGAGAGTGGCAGTTGAGAAAAAAAAAATTCAAGCGATAAGGACTATTCTGGTTGATAAAGGCTGGTGAACGAGAGAGGTGAAAGGCGAATAACATGTATAGTCCGCAGCAATGGAAGAGCAACAATGATAAATTACAGCTTAATTCAATGCAGGTGCATCACAACGCATATCCCAACACACAAAACACAAGGATGGGCTTTAGCAGCAGGAGACCCTCAAGAGTGCTTTTGGTATCATATAACAATAGAAAAAGCGCCTGTTCTGGGCCAAGGAACGATGTAATTGGTCACTTGAGGAATTGAAAAAAGTAGCCTGGTCCGATGAATCTCATTTCCTGCTCCAGAATAGCAGGATCAGATTATGGCACAAAGGAGCACGAATTCATGGACCCCTCCAGCCAAATGACAACTCTTCAAGCTTGTAGCAGTAAAATTTTTGTGTGGGGAATGTTTTCCTGGAGTAAACAGGGTCTCTTGATATCTATGGATAACTCTGAACAGCACAGCTTACTTCAACATCGTTGCCGATTATGTGTACTTATCTATGGCTATGATGTTTCCTTCTGGAGCAGGTCACTTTCAACTGGACAATGCACCTTGCCACAGTGCTCGATCGGTCACAAATTGGTTTGAGAAACATCAATCATAGTTTAGTCTGCTTCCATGGCCAGCTCAGTTCCCTGACCTCAATCAATACTGCCTAGAGAGAAAGCCTGCTCATGGAAAAATCAAACATTGTTACATCACCTATGGTAGGGACAATTTCGGGCTTATTATTGGTAGAAATATGATTAACAATACCCTACCATAGGTGATGTAACAATGTATGACGTTTTCGCGCTCAGGCTTTGAGTAGAGGTGGTGTTGCCTCAATCCTACTGAGCATTTGTGGGACGAAGTCGAAAGATCACTTCAAAGCTTGGAAATGCCACTATCTAATCTTACTCAACTTGGAGCTGCCATTATGTCAGCATGGGCCAACATAGCTCAGCAACGGTATCAGCATCTCATTGAGTCCCTGTCAAGAAGAATATAGGCTGCGATCAGAGCTAAAGGTGGACCAACTCTTTATTAGAGGGATCTCTAATTTTTTGGCCACTCAGTATATGTGTATTCTCAATGTGAAACATTTCGATATTTCCTACGAGACTAGACATTTAGGATACCCTGTATACTTTTGCTACTAGTAATGGCTTAACATTATAACATCATTTTAATAACAGTAGATCTTGTACATACCAGGTGATCCAAAAGTGCGTTACATTCCTTCCATTGTTAATGACATTTTCAGTGTTTGCTTTCCAGCAATTCAATGCTTTCATAAGAATCACGAGGCACGCGCGCAAAACAATGTAAAGGACAAGAATTCGTCACGACAAAACAATTATTAGTTTCATGAAAATATATAACACTTTTAGATCACCCGGTATTTAAAAAAAATTATACATACTTAATAGCATTTGGTTTAATTTAAAAAATAAACAGAAATAAAATTATTACTCAGAATATTCTTGTAATTTTCTTGAAGCTTCTTGCATGTGTTCTGTTAAAAACTGAACTATTAAAAATGCTGGGCAACAACCTGGTACAATAAACTGGCCAGTTGGAGAAAGCATTAAAGGACCAGTATCTCTGTCAAATAAAAATAAAAAAAAAATCCATTATAATTAAGAACTAATCGGGAAAATTAAACGCTATCATCAACATATAGGAAATGAAACGGAGAGAGTTTATAGTAACTGTAGCCTGTCCCACTTTAAGACAGTGACATAATTAGAAGATGTTGTCTGATGGCACGGCATTCAATAGTCTGTTGTTCCACCCTTAGATATTTAAGTAGAAAGTTCACAGTAATGATTTGGAGTAAACTCTAACTGCTGGCTGTAACAAAATCAGTTAAAACGACTAACTTTCAGTTAATTAACAATTGGTTAAGGGTAGCATCCCCCTCGAAAAATCAAAATTTTGATGAAAAATTGAAAAAAATTTTTTTTTCGATTTTAGCATTTTCAGGTTTTTGTGAATCCATTCTGAAATTTTTATAGCTGAAAGTTAATTAGAAATTAAGATATTAATTAATTTATTTGCGTCAGTATTTCTGTTTAAGAGCTCATTATATATGCATAAAATTAAAATTGCTATAACTTGAGTTCTAATTATCAGTTTTAAAAAAAATTAAACTGTGCTAGGTCAAGAAAAGGGAGCTCTATAACTTTATTTCAAAGTTTCTAAATCAATGAAACAAGAAATTTTATTGGTGTTGATAGCATGTTATAGCTATGCGTGGTATCAGCCAATCAGAAAACAGTTTACAAAACGTGCGTGAACTAGCAATATGGCTGCCTCCATTAGCGTCTTTCTCGTGTAATTCAGTCATCTTTGTTACCTTGTGATTAATTTCAGTTCCAAACATCACCTTTAGTTCATTAATCATTTTATAAACTATAAAATAATTAATAATGCCAGGTAGAAGAAGCGATCGGCCAAAGAACAATAAATCTTACGAAGAAGGTGCTGCCGATATAGATGAAAACGCTACTGAAAAAATTACTTCTTTCAGGAAGCTAAGTGCATCAGGTATTCACAACAGTTTTTGCAAGAGTGAGTTGAATTCTGAAACTAATATCAGTGGATACAGATTTATTGACTGAACTGTTTTTGACATTTATTAATCAATTTCCCTATCCTCAGTGCTTTATTAATTGTGGATATGATATCAGTGAAAATCGAAGATAAGGACTATGTAGCTGGTGGTTTTTAATAATTGATGAAAACAAAAATAAATTATTATTTAAACTTTAAACCTAATTTTCTCAGCTTTCTTATTTTCACATTATCACCATCAGTCTTGGCATAATATCTTTTTAAAGAATTAACATATCATGAAAAAATTTTTTTCAGTTTTTTCATACATAATCAAGGAACATTCTGAACTAGAATCATTGATATGTGAAAATTAATACTTTTTTGGTTTGAGTTTGAAATATGTATTAAGCAAGATAACGTGACTAAAAATGGAGGAGATATATTCATTTTTCCCCCCCACCTGAATGGATAAAGCTAATTCAATAATTCTAGTTCAGAATGTAATACACATTAAACAGAAACCAGAAAAAAAAAATTCCAACTCAATTGGACTAATGACTTCATCATAAAGTTGACAAGAAATTTATGCTAATTGGGGCCTTTTTTAACACAAAAATGCTGTTTTTTAATACAAAAAAATTAAAAATTAATGTTTTTGTTAATTTAATTTAAAATTTAGGTTCATATAAATCGTATTGTAAAAAGGGTGATGACCATTTTCTCTCAAGTTTTCAATTTTGCCTTTTCGAGGGGGTTGCTACCCTTAAGCCCTTAACTGGGAAATGTTGCACCAGCCCTAGTTAAGATTATTTCGAGTGAATCTAACTAGATGCACTATAAGTAACGAGGACTGCGATTGGTTCGTTTTGCTCCAACAACTTCCGCTCAACATGGCCGATTGTCTTCCATTACCTGTTTGATATTTAGCTTATCTAAATGGCTGATCTATTTAGCTTATCCCCAAATGGCTGATCCATTTGGCCGATCCGCATGACCATGGTTTCTTAATTGAAGCGATTAGGACACGTGTAACTGTTCCAATGCTATCGGCGTGTACCAGAAGTAGATGGCACTTCGAGCAATTTATACTTCGTTTATCAAATTTCTATGAATTATTTTGAATCATTTATTTAAGATAAAGAAATAATTAAAATTTATCACTATTTGTGCTTTTAAATAAAGATCGATAATTTATGCTTTATATGTTGAATTCTATTGTATATCTGATTTGAAGCAGATTTTGATTAATTCCCATCTGGTGGTCAAAATAATAGCGGGATCGCATTTAAACGAGAGGCTTAAACTCTTCGATTAAGAAGCCATGCACATGGCAGATCCATTTAGCTTATCCCAACGGCTGATCCATTTCGCTAATCAATTAAGCTGACCCATTTAGCTGATACGTTGATTTTATATAAATAACAGATTCATTTAGCTTTTTGATAATTAGTTTATCCAAACAGTTAAAAATATATTTCAGTTTTGGAATGCCATTTAGCTTTTTAACCCTGACTTAAACTGTGGTCACAGTGTTTAAATTAACTGCTACTTTAATGTCTGGTTAAGTCCTAACTTCGCTTGGTACAACACAAAACATTTTAAATAGGACTTTAACAAATAGTTAGTTTTAACTGACATTGTTGCAACTGGCCATAAGACAAATTTCATCAAACACAGAATTTTTTTTTCACTAAAATTCTTTCTACTCAGATTTTCCATTATGGTAAACTTATTAAGATGAAAAATGAAAGGAAAAATTCCACAATATGGGTTCAAACCATGGACCATGAGTATCTAGCTCATCACCTCTAGCAAATGGGTCTAGTAGTACAGGAAGCCTGTCTCCTTGTGTCATAAAGGCTAAACAGTCAGAGCTTGCAGACTGGGAATTCTACTTTTTCGGTGGTTTAGAAAAGCATCACCATATTGGAGAAGGATCTTCTGAATTATCAAATGGACTGCTGAACAATAAGAAATCCAGTCTGCTCATTAAAAATTTCCACTGATCCTAAGTAACTCAAATGTGAAAAAAAACAACAACAACCAAATGGAACTTCCCAATGTCATTCATCTGGAAAAAGAACTGAAAAACATGGCTCAATGAAGATGAGGTGTATCAAACAAGCTGGAGCATTACCATAATGATAATTTTCTAGTTGAAGAAGACTATTCTGTTGCTTCAGGGGATTCAACAAACGAATGTAACTACGAGGTGCAATCAAAAAAGTTCTGGGACTGGTTCATTAAAGAGAAAATAGTTTATTTAAAAACATTTACACAGTGTCTCCTTGCGAAGCCAAACAATGAGTCCAGCGTTCCTGCCACTTCACGAATGCATCCTGGAAGTCTGTTTGCTGAAACGAGTCAAGCACCTTCTGCGAATCGCACTGGATCTGCTCAGGCATATCAAAATGGCGACCTTTCAACTGGATCTTAATTTTCAGAAAGAAGGCAACATCTGTAAGAGCCATATCTAGCGAGCAGGGTGGGTGTGAAAGGGAAAATCATGTTTTTTGCAAGAAACTCGCGTGTGAGAAGAGCTCATGAGTGGGTGCACTGAAGTGGTGGAGCATCCAGTTTTTTCACGCCACAGATCTGGTCACTTTCGCCGAACGTCCTCCCTCAGATTGCTCTTTCTCAAATTTAATGTCCATGATAAAATCGCAAACGACCTCACGCACGTGGTCACAATAGCAGTATTTTCTCACACAAAACAAAATCCTTTGTAAAGCTGATTTATGAATGTCAGGGGTATAATTTACTGTATTTATGGACTTGTGCTGCTATTTGTTGGTGTAAACTGCCTCATATGACATCAAATAAATTTGAAAACTTATAATAACATTATCTTAACATTCATAGCCACACATTTCCAGCTACTTCTTCATGAACAGTTACATAGTAAAATTTAATATATCGTAACCGTTGTATTTCTGGATATATTGTGTTAGGTTTGATTTAGAAATTACCCTTACCATTGCCAGATCAGACATCATTAAAGCTTCTTTTTATATTTTTAAGGTAGACATCTTATACTGGTAACAAAAAAAAAATAAAAAGCATCTATACAAACCCTTCAACCACTAATTGAAATTCTTCAAGAGATTCAGGCCATGTAGCAGGATAACCAAATTCAACCCAGTGATCCGCTAGAGATGCAGAAAGTTTTCGAAGCTGATACTCGTATGCTTGAGCTAAAACTGCTGGTTGGAATTTTCTATGAACAACTTTAAAAGACAAAACCGAAGAACATTGATTTTCTAGATTATTATTATAATTCATTTCCTTAACATACAAGGAGCATTCAAAGATAATGCACCACAATTTATTTCTACCATATTCAATGATACGCTGAAATTTTGAGGAGTCCTAATTTGAACCTTCCGTCTCTTTTGTGCAAAGTTGCAAACTCCTTCGCCAGGTGGCAGCAGAACAGCAAGCGTTTAAAAATGGTGGATGTCAGTGATTCAAGTTACAAGAAGCTATGGAAAATTGGTTGCATGACTAGGATTAAGAAAGGGAACGGAGAGGGATTATAGGCTCTTATGGAACACTGGCATAAAGTCAGAGAAATGGAAGGAGACTTCTTTGAAAAGTAGTCAGTAGAACTGTCTTACTACTGCAGCAATGATATGCCTGAGTTGCAAAGTTGTAGGTCCCATACTTTTACAGAAGTAAATTGTGATGCATTACATTTTGAACCCTCCTTGTAAAAGACAATTCATTAGGTAGTTAAGGCAATTTATATTAGCTACATTCAAAAACTCCAAGCCAGTCATGTTAAGCGTGTCGTGTTGCTAAAATCTGATATCACTTCCTGCACGAACCATGTCCTGTGTTGCAAAAAGCCTAGCACGGAACACGTGCTTTTTTTGTCTGTGTTCGTGTTAGTTCTCTAACACAACATTGGCGTGCATGCTCATTGTGCCATTGCTCCCCTCTCGTGAAAAGCTGTATTAGCGGAAAAACGTCGCTTCGCTAAATATTTCAGAGTTATACGAATTAATTGCTTCATCATGCCATGAATATTAGTGTGGAAGGAACTATTTGTTCAAGAACATCAGTTATGAAATGAAACAATAAAGAAACAGTTATTTTTGATAATCAGAGAAGATTAGGTCGGCAATAAAGTGCCTATCGCTAAAAGCACCACTATCTCCATCTGGCAGTAAAAATTGTAACTCTGATCATAATTAGGATTTTATTGTATGAAAAGATGGATTTGTCAATACAGCTCAATTCACCTTGAACACCTGTAAAATGATCATGATCATGAATTGTAGCATAAACATTGTATTCGTAGACGTGCAAAAAGCTTCACCAATTATCTTTTTTGAATAGGCATAGAATCCTTGATTCAAATATGTTTATGCTCGCTGTGACGGTGCACGCCATCTGCCAATCGTGCTCTAAAACACGCATTCATTCAAAAATTACCTCTAGCTGAACATGACACACAAACACGACTATAGTCTATCCAGTGAGAATATGCTTATTAATGATCAAAAATTGTCTAATTGGGGTTTGGGTCAGTCGCCCTGTATTTGAAGTGTTTAACTGGAAAGAAATTAAGATTGTCACTTTGTCTTTAAATAATTTTTTAAATTTATCACAATCCTTAATATATCATGATCATTTTAAAATTTTATGAAATTCATAAGAATCATTCACCTTTTATATCCCGTAGAACTCTAGAGACGGTCTTCTGAACAGCAGGAATTCTCTTTAATGTTGCATCATATTTTGGAACAGTTTTAATGAGCTACATAAAAGAAAATTATAAATATGATGATCAGTTTCAAGTACATTACTGGGAACAAATAACAATGTATTTTAAAAATAAATGAAAAACAAAAGGAAAAACCAGGGGATAATTGAGATCCTCCTCAACGCATCGTGGGAAGTTTTAACGAGGCATTGAAGAAGTGCATTTTCTTGGGAACTTTTAAAGAACTTTAAAACAATGTAATGGGGAAATACCTTGAAATTGACATGGGAAATGGAAGGGGAGATGACAATGCAGTTTCTTATATGAGGGGCAGTTAAATGAAAAAAGGGTAACCATACATACATACACTAAGTGGCCAAAAAAATTAGAGACACCCTCTAATGAAGAGTTGGCCCACCTTAGCTCTGATCACAGCTGATATTCTTTTTGGCATGAACTCAACAAAATGCTGGCACTGTTGCTGAGGAATGTTGGCCCATGCTGACACAATGGCAGCTCTAACTTGGGTCAGATTAGATGGTGGTGCTTCCAAGATTTGAAGTGATCTTTTGACTTTGTCCCACAAATGCTAAATAGGACTGAGCTGGCCATGGAAGAAGACTAAACTCTGACTGATATTCCTCAAGCCAATTTGTGACAGATCGAACAAGGTGCATTATCCTGATTAAAGTGACCATCTCCAGAAGGGAACATCATAGGCATAGACAAGTGCATATGATCGGCAAAGATGTTGAGGTAAGCTCTGCTGTGCAGAGTTGTGTCCGCAGTTATCAACGGACCCAGTGTACTTCAAGAAAACATTCCCCACACTATTTCACCGCCACCAGCCTGAAGAGTTGTCATTTGGCAAGAGGGGTCCATGAATTCGTGCTATTTGCGCTAATCTGATCCTGCCATCTGCATGATGGAGCAGGAAACCAGATTCATCAGACCCAGCTACTTTTTTCCACTCCTCAAGTGACCAATTATATTGTTCCTGGGCCCACAACAGGTGCCTTTTCCTATTGTTCTGTGATAACAAAGGCACTCTTGATGGTCTCCTGGTGCTAAAGCCCATCCTTTGCAAAGTCAGTCTTAGTGGTCATTGGGATATGCTTTGTGATGTATCTGTAGTGAATTCTGCTGTAATTTGTTGTTCTGTTGCCCTTCTGTTGCTGCAGACTATGCTTGCTACTTGCCTTTTTCGACCAGAATAGTCCTGATCGCATGAAGTTTTTTTCTAAACTGCCACTCTCTAAACACCCGAGATACTGTTGGGGAAGAAAAGAGCTGTCGTTTCAGAGACGTTGACACCAGCTCTTCTTGGACCGACGATCATCCCTCTTTCAAACTCACTTAAATCTTTAGTCTTGGCCATTTTGACATTAACTTCCATAACTAAGTCGTCCGAAGCCGAGCGTTCCTTATATAAGCATCTCTCATTGTTACATCACTCTACATCACTTTCGGACTGATTTACTTTCAAATAAGAGGAGTCTCTAATTTTTTGGCCACTCAGTGTATATCTTATGGCACAAGCTGTTAACACTTGTTTTTACTTGTGCTTTCAATACACATGTTTTTACTTGGGAAAGCACATTGACAACTTGCATTTGTGTGCTAATTGTTTGTTTACTGTGCCGAAGTAAGGTTAGCGTATGAGTGTTCACCCAACATCTAAAATGGAAAAGAGTAAATAAGAACACAGAGGTGTGGTTTGCTTTTTGATTGCTGAGGTAGTAGGAGGAAAAAAAATTCATCATCGCAACTTGGCTGTATAAGGCTAACACGGCATGTCACATCAGCATGTGCCTGGGTGGCATAAGAGATTCTGAAAGGGATGTGTCACTGCAGGATAAAGTTTGCCTAAGACAGACCAATTATTGCTCAGGTGATGCTCTTATCTGGGAAAATTGACAGATCACTATGGAAGAAATTCAAATTCTGATGAGGATAACTGTCATATATGCCATTACCACAAACCTCATGAAGTGCTGAAAACGTGAGTTCAGTGTCAACTGATGGGAGGAATAAACTACTCACAGAATGGGTGAATCATACGATACCTGTAATGATACCACAAGGAAGAGCATGCTTTCGTCATATATTGTCCGTGGGGGCAAAACATGTGAACACAGCAGAACCAACAGTGAAAACAGTTTTCACCCATCGAAAAAACCCAAAGCCGTGACGATACCCAGAAATTCCAGAAAAATCATCATTACATTCTTCAACGGCAACAGTTCTACGCTTGTTGATTTCCTTGAGCATGGAGCCACAATCGACACAAAGCGCTAAGAAGAAACCTAAAGCGCGCCATTAAGTCAAACTGCCCTGGAACCTGGAATGTTATCGAATGGCAGTATCCTTCGTGATAACACCTGTCCACACATTAAGGAATACACTTTAGGGATTTGGTTGGGGAATTCTTCAAACATCCCTATAGCCCAAATCTTTCCCCTTGGTTTGGTTTGGTTTGTTTGGTATTAACGTCCTTTTCAACTGCTATGGTCATTTCAGGACGGCGTCATAGGGGCCGCAAATTTTGCCTCGCAAGGGTTCTTTAACGTGCAGCCGGCAAACGACTACACGGGACCAACGGCTTTACTTCCCTTCCGAAGGAAGTGCATGATCTCAGGATTTCCCCCTGAAAAATCCTCGTCGTCCTCGGCCGGGATCGAACCCGCGTACTCGGGCATCAGAGGCGATCACGCAACACACTGAGCCACCGAGGCCGATAAATCTTTCCCCATGTGACCTTGTTCAGTCAGGATGTTTGATTAGTCATGCACCTTCAAACCTTCATCCAACTTCATCTACAAGGTGTCCCAAAAAAACTTTCTTTTTAAGGTGTTTATAAAAAAACAAAGAAGACATCTACCGAAAATTCTCTTAATTATTCTTAAAATACAGACATCAAGAATTATTTTTTAAAAATAATGTCATCTAAATGTGAATCCTCATGCCCATGGCAGTCTTCTAAATGAGAAGCAAAATTCTGAGCACTGCACGACACGTAGTCTTAGTGATGGCCGCACGAACTGACTGTCATGCACTCTCCAAGTTTTCCTCATCACTAGACGACCTTGGTTGTCTTGAATTAGGTTTATCCATTGTCGAGTTGGTCTTTTCAAACTTATGTATTTATGCTCTGACGAGAGAAACACTTGGCGCTTGATTTATGTCATGCAGATCATGATGATTGCTGCACTTTCACCATGCAATAACAGCAGAAGCCCCAATCAAATCGAAAATTTCTTTTGGGACACACAGTATGAGCCTGAAGCCTCCCACCACAAAAGCATTGTCCACATAATTTCATCATCTACGCATTTTGTAAAGTGAACATACAAGCAGGCACTATGCTTTCATATGGTTTCCTCCGCCTTTTTTAAATATGCCATCAACATAGTGTAATTGGTAACGCTATTCATCAGGCTACATGACATGAATGTAATCCCCAATTTCTGTGTCCAAATGCTTATTGGAAAAATACTTAGGTTGTTCAAGGCAAACCGGGACTTTTCCCCCCAAATAACTTATTAGCTACAGCAATTTCTTCTTCAATGAACCCAAGGAAATCAAACCTTCATTGCATTAAATTCAGGTGCACTGTAACAAAAATTCAGGTAGAAGGGAGAATTTTTTTACGGTAATACAGTAAAGGACGAGCACACAATCGTTTTAGAGGCATGAAAGATTCCGAGTAAGTTTTTAGAAGCAGCCATGTACTTCGTATTGGTTGTTGCAATTTTGATTTCGAAACTTCGCTTTTGTGCTGGCTTTTGGCGATGGAAAAGTGGACAGAAATTAAGAGAAAAAAAAAAGTGAATTTTCTGTAAAATTTCAAACATGCAACATATATTCATAAACCAGAAGTGTCGTGAAATGAAAAATAAATGGCCAAAACTCGCGAAGAGCTGTTAAATATATTTATTAAATGAAGTAGAATTCAGGAGCCATGGCAAAACTGGTTTGGAGTCGATTTCGCATAGTAACGGATCACATTCGGCCAGGTCAGTACTGTACTAAACTCACAGCCACTAAAATACTGAAAAATAATGACAAATTTAATATATGGATTACATCTGAATTGGTATAAAATTTCTGTTCGAGTTAATAGGTGAAATTTCTATTAATTAATGCTCCAGGAGTTTAGTTCGACTTATCAGAGTTCGAATTAGATGGGTTAACGTGTACTACTGCCAAGCTCTGAAGGACACGCACTATGCTTTAAAAAAGAAGTGATGTGGCTTCATCACAAAGAGCGTTTTTTGTTTGTTTTTTCCCAACAGGAAAACACCTTCCCTCGTATAGCAAACCGCACAATCAGAACGCTATAAGAACTGGATTGCGAGCAAATGCCACATCCATTGTACACTCCTGAACTTGCTCCAAGCAATTTTCACCTCTTGGGGCCCTTGAAAAAGTTCTTGGGATGCCAGCATTTCAGCAGTGATAAAGAAGTGAAAGATGCCGTGCAAATATGGTCGCGACCATAGACATGAAGTTTGACATTGAAGGTATTCAGGTGCACGTAAAACTTTGGAAGAAATGCATAAGAAATGGTACAAGGGATTACCTTGAGAAGTAGAAATGTTAGTAACATAAAAATATGTAAATTTTATTTTTTTTTTTAACCCAAAAATCCCGGTTTGACTTAATCCTGGTTAATAAACAAAAATGAGTAAAGCTTATTTTAAAAAACAAACTGAAATTAATAACCTTTAAAAAAAGGGACCTCTTCTAATTTTGAGTGAACCTACTTTAAAGGTAAATTCTTTTTATTAAGAAAAAACCTAAGGTATCAGTAATCATTTAGCATATATGAAAAATTTTCATATCCCTGCAACGGAGGGAAGTCTTATTTTAGTTCCTCTCACACATCACAGAAAAAAGGAATGCGAAGGAGCCTCGAAATCAAGAAATGCATGCTCCAAGAGTCTATTAATTTGTGTATTTATATAAAAAAAAAACCAGGTCAGTGAAATCTTATATGTAAACCCGTTCAATACTAGAATCAAAAGAACGCTTGACGACAACATTCCTGGAAAGTTTTCATGGCAGGAACAGATGTCATGTTCTGCTGATTTTGTAAAGAACACTTAGAGGGACCAGAGAGCTAATTTTCAATGCTCAGAAGTTTTCTTGTAAAACATCAAATTTAAAATCCAAAAAGTTTTGATTGATATTTACTTTATTACCCTTGATTAATGTTAAGATGTAAAAAATATACACAGGGTGTTTACTAAACATACAGCAAAAAATTCAACAGGCGATTCTTTGATTTTTTTAAGAATCTTTTTGACGATTATTGACGATTATTCTTTGACGATTTTTGGAATGCCGCTGTTTCGAAGATACAGGACGATAAAGGTTTTTTTCTTAAAAAAAACAAAACAAAACAATCTTTCATTACCTAATATTACATGTAAAGCTTGTTAATCTATAATAACTGCTGAAAATGACGACCACCAGCTAGCATGTATGAATCCAATATTCTCTTATTGACTCTCGCAATCTTTTGTTGTTTCTTATTGCTTTACATCCATCAACTATCCAATTTCTCAAATCTTTTACATTTTGCACTGTAATACTGTATTGTAAACTAATGACTTCAGATGGCCCCACAGAAAAAAATCCATGGGATTTAAATCAGTCGGCCATAAATGAGGCCCACCTTGACCAATCCAGCGGTCTTGATATGTTGCATTTAAATATTCAAGAGCAACCACACTAAACTACGCTGGTGCACTATCATGCATAAACCATGTTACATATCTCATTGCCAGTGGTACATCCTCTAGAAAGATAGGTAGCAAGACTTTCAAAAAATCGATACATAACAACGGCAAGACTTCCTGGTAAAAAAATCAGTCTAATTAGCCAGTCACCTTTATCGCTTTGTATCCAAAAATCATCAAAAAGCTAAAGATTCTCAAAATAACCCAAAGAATCACCCCTTAAGTTTTTGGCCTATCTTTAGTAAACACTCTATATAATTGAATTTTTTCACAGAATTTACCTTTAAAAAATTTCTAATGTATCTACTGATCTTGCTTCTTAAATCAATGTCCTAAGTTTTCGTTGCATGAAACTTTCCATATACTTACGTCTAGCCACCTGTTTCTAACATCTTCACTGCTTAAAACAACATGCCCATCTAGATTCACACCTGTGGTATTCTCAAAAACTATGGTTCTGCCTAGAAAAATAAAATATATTTTATTTAACTTAACTGCAGACTTCATAATTTTAGGAGTTGCTTAAAGACAACAATGTTTACTTTTTATCTTATGAAAATAATGCTTTTTCGTAATAAATATCTTTAAAACTCTTAATGTATTTTAAATGCCTCATATTCCTAATTTGCAAGCTACATGCCTGGCCTGTAACTTAAAACTACTTAGTACTCTTTAAGACATTTGGAGACTGCCTTGCTATATCCACGTCTGTGGTGGACCAGCTGGTCGAGGTTGTCCTTGGTTTGAAAGCAGATTATAGAATTTTCGTTTCTTTCTTCATCTCAACATATTTACTACTTTTACTTCTGTTGGGTTGTTTCATAATTAGTGGCCGATTTCGCTTAGGTTACTTTGCATGAGCCCTACGGAACGTAATATTACAGCAGCAACTACGACAACCCCCATAAACAGTGTTTTTAACTCTGCAAGATTAAAGTTAAGTTTAGCACTAAATATCTTGTGGATCAGTGGTTTCCTCTTTTGTTTCTTGTGTTCAATTGTCACTTTTTTGGCTTATTGTTTTATCATCCACTAAATTCACATACAGTGCCCCCTCTACATAACAGCAACGTCCATGTTAATATAATGAGTTGCCGTTATGTAGAGAGTGAACATTGAAAATTCAAACTCGTTACAGATTTAGATTTAAGTCAAAAATAGACGTTCATTTTGAAAAAATGAGTAAATAACACTCATTTTGATTTCACCACGCTTGAGTAACACTGACTTACAAGTAGCCAATAACTTAGTTTTCACTTTTGTTTTTCTTTTTTCGTTTCACCTTTTCCCAATTCCGCAATTGGAAATTAAATGCTACACACGGATGCAAAATCATGCTTATTATAATATACTCTGCATCAGTAAATAATGAAATTAATTAGTTTAAACCCATTTATTATAATTTTATCTAATTACTTATAAATAAATTGAATCGGACAAGTTATCTTAGAAAAGGCTAGGGTTGGAAAGCTTCGGAGACAATCGCGTGACTTGGAGATTTTTCGCTTACACTTTGATAGAAAATCGGATATTTGCGACTGCAGGCAAGCATAAAACTGGGTAGAAATTGTACTGTATTTGTGATCTAAATAGATGTACGAAACGAGTTAACAGTTAAATCACCGATTGAACTTTCATACAGTCTTTCTGAACTGCTTCAGTGACGCGATCTCTGATCTTTTTGCTTGGGAACCCGTATGGACATTTTTAACGGTTGAATTCGATCACTGTCGAATGTGATTTTATTATTAACAAACGATAAAACTTATGCAATCAAAAATAAATTCTTTTTTATTTATATAGTTCAGCACAGTACACGGATATGGCAAAGTATATTTAAAAGGTATAATTGGTTTCTTTTTATGCACACTATAATTGCAAAAGATGGTCAAATTGTATGCAAACATTCCTTTATTTTTTCAAGCACTCTCGGAAATAACATTGTTATCCTTCAAAACCATATCTAATAAGCATGTTGATTTTGGCCATAGTTATTCAGAAATAAGGGAAAATGCTAGGTCAACAGAGTATCGGTTGCAAGCAGACATGAATCTCAACCACTGAACAAGTTAGCCTAATATTTTTTTGGTGGTTTTGTTTTTTTTTTTTTTGTTTTTCCCCCCCCTCCCAACTTCGTAATAATTTTGATCAAAAATTAAAGTGACTATCAGTTACTGTTATGAACGATACAATATTAGTTTCACGAGTGACCCCTGTCAGATGGGATTGGGAGAAAAGAGGAGCAGCTTCATTCAGAAGCTCGTACTTCACATGGGTAATGCTTTGCCTTCAATATGTGAAACTGTTTACTTAAGCGAAGCAAAGTCGCTACACAGATGCTAAAGTAAAATTGTAGCACTGCCGACACAATGGGGCATTATCCCTAATGAAACCAATCAAATATCGTTCTCATCACAACCTAATAAATTTTATTAATGCTTATTTCCTCTTTTTTTCTTAACTGCTTGACCCATATGTGTAAGGGTCATACAAATGAAAACGAATATTTATTTTATCCAAAGTGTATACAAAGAATTTAAAATACTCTCCAAATGTGTTAAGGCATTTATCCCACTGTGTAACAAGGCGTGTAATTCCTTTAAAGAAGAAGTCGTTCGGTTGCGTGTGTAACCATTCCAAAACCTCTTCCTTCACTTCATCGTCCGACTGAAACCTGCGGCCTTTCGGATGTTTCTTGAGATCCCCAAACACGTGAAAGTCAGGGCTGTAAGGTGGATGCTGCATTTCTTCCCCGTTGAACTTTTTGATGAAGTCTACCATTGCTTTCGAGGTGTGAGGACGTGCATTGTCATGGAGAAGAAGCACTCCTTCTGTAAGGAGTCCAGGACGCTTGCATTTGATGGCCGCACGGAGTTCCTTCAATGTTTCCCCATATCGTGCTGCGTTAACTGTGGTGCTTTTTTTCCAGTAAAATCAGGCCTTCGCGATCAAAAAACACTGTCAACATCATTTTCCCAATGCTGTTTGCGATTGCTTTTGATTTTTTCGGGGGTGGTGACCCATAATGCTTCCATTGACGACTGACGTTTGCTTTCAGGCTGGAAATGAAAGCACCAAGTTTCATCTCCTGTAACGATTCTGTCGAGAAAACTCTCTCCTTCCTGTTCATAGAGAGTCAAACGTTGCAGGGACATGGCCATTCGAACTCAAGTTGTTCTGATGTCAAATGATGCGGGACCCATTGTGCACAGATTTTTCTGTACTGCAGATTGTTCCTGATAATGGAGTGAACAGTTCCACGACATCGATTGTCACTCTTCTGTTTTCCTTTAAGACAGCGTCAACTTTGGCTTTGGAATCATCCGTGATGGCGCGGTTTGCTTGTCCAGGTTGTTGATCATCTTGCAATGATGACAGTCCCTCCGAAAACCTTTTGTTCCATGCCCAAACACGAGTGAAGGTTAGGCAGTCATTTCCACAGATGTTCTGCATATGGTGATGAATTTCAGAAACTGAAACTCTTTCACATGTAAAAAAACAAATTACTGCTCTCTGTTCCTGTTTCGTTGATTCCATTTAGTTGTTTAGACAAAGCGATAACTCACAGAGCTTCGAAGCACGAGCTATCATTCTTTCTCACGTGATGTAATACTTACAACCTATTGTTCAATTTGCACGTGGAGTTTCGCAATTGTTGAAAATAAAAACTTACGATCTTATAAGTCGTCTCCCCCCCCCCCAAATTTTCGTTTTTATTTGTACGACCCTTATAATTGTAATGGTTTCTTTAAAGATTTTTTTTAATCTGTGCAAGGAATCTTAGCAAATCAGCCGCCGTGTTTATTTTCCACAGTTGCTAATTCCTTTGTCGGGAGAAGGTGAAAGGGAAATTTTGTGCGTCACAATCAGATTCGTTACCAGAGTTTGGGATGAATTATTATAAAATGGGGACATTCTTGATATTATTTACTGGAAATCTTAAGTAACTGTTGACATTTACGGTTGAAAATTATGAAAATGTAAATATTTGATGAGTGCTGTAGATATTTAATAAAACGACTATGATTTTATCAACCATCACCTTCAACCACAAATGAGTCTGCAGTTATTATTTTCTGGAAAAAAACCAAACTTCGTTGTATGGAGTTGCCGTTATGTAGAGGGAGCACTGTATCAGAACGGAAAAATAAACTGTACTGTTATTTTAAAAAAGTCACTACTAAAAGACCATGGAATGCTTGATTCTCTTCTAAGAATATCAGAAAATATTTGGGTTGGAAATCAATATATTATGACCACATGAGGCCGACATGATTTGTTATTTTATGATGGTAGACAAGCCAAGCCTGTTATGTAAAATGTTTTTAAAAATTCACACTTTTCGGAGCAGCTCCTGAAATAAACCTTTCTGTCAATTTTACCTCTTACAGTTTTTTAGTAAATTCTGTAATTTATTATAAATTAACCTTACCTTTTAAAACATGCATAATATCCTTATGCTGAAGAGACAAAGATAAAAAGCTCTGGAGACACCCCCTGAAGTGTGTCATTCCCCATCCACATTTCCAAATAATGTCTTGCAGCTGTAAAGTATCGATGAGCTCCTGTCGAAGCCTCTGAGTCTCTTCTCTTATTGGCTTACTTGCTTCCAGTTTTACTTCCGCTTTAATAGAATTTTTTCTTAACCAGGAGCTACAATACAATAAATAAAAATATTATAGAAAAACGGAATAATCAAAATTGGGAAATGGAGTAAAAAATAAAAAAAATTAAAAATTAAATTTTTTTTTAATGTTTCAACATTAATGATACTTGAGAATTTGCTCATTTTTAACAAGACATATCAGGATTAGGAAAGCTTTTTTTCTGTTTAGGTCTGCTTAATTCACAAAATTTCATCAATATTAGTGAATATTTGGAAAAGGAAAGGTAGTCACAAACATTTTATAAAAAGAACAATTGCGAATTTTTTGTTTTCCTTTAATAAACTGTTCAATGTGAGAACATTTTTTCCATTAATTTTTCTGTAATTTTTCCAGAAAACCAAGTAAAGCTATCCGCTTCAACACGTAACTGACTTCGCTTGACTAAAGCTATAATGGAGATCAAAGAGCACAGTATCCAGTCTATGTATCTCTATCCCATTGGTAGATACAATTGAAACAAAAATTTTCTAACTGACAAAAGCAAATGAATCAATACAAAAGATTACCTCTTATTACACAAATAAATTTTGTGTAACACCGAATGCACATTTCGGCAACAAAGTTGCCATCAGTTCATTGTCACCACACAGAGAGAGAGACAGCTGCAGAATTCAAAGACTACGAAAATTACTTAACATGCTCTCTGATATCTTATTAATTCCACTTAGGAGAATGGAGTCTAATCATCCATGGATAAAGCAATTGCTAGGGGTGTGGTAAAAATTTTAAAATTTTAAAATAAAAGATAAAATTTGAATATTTAAGTTCAGAGGGAAATTTTTGAAAAAAAAATAAAATAAAAAGGAATTGGGAACTCAAATTGTAGAAAAACATAACACGATATCGGGTGACAAAAACTCAAAAAGAAAGGTCATTCGTACCTGGATTTGAACTGGCGATCTCAAATCAATTGCAGACAGACATATAAAATATTTTCTTTTAATTATTTAATTAAGAGAAGAAATTGCCTATTTAATCAATTTTATCAACAATCATTAAGCATTTATATTATGAAGGGTTTTCATCAACAAGCATTATCAAATTTTCATTATGTTAATTTACTGTATGTTAAATATGGTACTCTTACTTTAGTGTATCGACTGGCCGATCTTTAGGAATTAAGAATTCTTCTCTTAAGTGATGCACAAACTGATGAAAATTGGTCTTCCATATTATAGGACGATCCATTTCCTTTTTTTCTGTTGCAACTTTTAAATTATTTAAATATTCAGTAGAGAGATTACAAGCCTTCAGTACTTGAAATACGGTTTTCTTCAAATCAAAATCTTTTAAATTTATTTTCACTTCACGGAATGAATCTGAAATGGAAATTTTTTTTAATTTTTAAGGTATTTTCAATCGTGACCTCAGAAGTGCACTTTAAGACACGAATGATATTAACATTTACCCTTATTTTGTGAAGCTACTGGAAAATCTGACGCAGTTCCATTATTTCTTCGAAGATAGAAAGTAATTTGCGTCGGCCTTGTTGGCCGCTTTTCTTGAATCGATTCTAAATAAGCCATCAAGTGTTTTAAAGAATTTTCGTTTACATCCTGAAAAACAAATAAAACAAAAAAAAAAAACAAATGGGGGTTATTTCTCTTAACATAATACAATAATTATTTTACTATAATGCACATCATGCATAATTAGATTTCACTTTCATAGCACCCCCCCCCCCAAAAAAAAAATTTATCCTCTGGCATTAATGCAATCCTCATTCTTGACTCGTCGCAAGAAATAAAATATGCAAGAATATCCAGAAAAACCTGTACAGTATTTCATTTGAATAAAACCAATAGAGCAATTTAATTTTGGGGTCTTTTAAATATTCATCTGTTAAATTAGGTAAATGAAACAGGATCGGAAAAAATGCAACTTGTTATGCCTTTATTTGCTGACTTGAGAATCGAATTATGCTGCAGTTCAAAGGGGATGCCCGATGTATTGGCTTGAGTTGGACGAGCAGGCTGTATCATGTGAATGGAAATGTCAGCGAACCAAAATGAATGTTTGATGAAACAGTTGATGTGTTTTACTCTAAAATGACATCTCAATCGATTATGTACATTATCTGAATAAATTTCTATATGGCTTTAAAGTTGTATAGTTAGTTTTAAATTGTCCTGCGTTTCACATATTGTTCCTCTGCATGGTTTAGTGGTTTTTTCCTTCTTTTTTTTTCCATTGTAATATTCCTTCTTGTATTTCTAACAGTGAAAATGTTAAATCAATATCAATTGATATATCTGGCCCTGGCCATGCTTCTTTCATTGTTTTTTTTTGTTAGTATTCCCTCTTTCTTTCATACATTAGGATTCATGAACACATTACCTATTTTCTTATGAAAATTCTGAATTAAAAAAAAAAAAAAAAAAAAGTGATGTACAGTCAAAACTCGTTATCTTGAAAATTTTTTTTTCCCTGCATTTTCGCTATTAATTCAATGTAATTTTCCCCACAAAATCTCAAAATATTTTCTCAGAAAACCTCACTGTCGAATTTTGGCTTCCGTATGCCAGCAAAATGCAAGTCCCTGCCACATACACTTAACACCTGATGGTCGATGCCGGTGACTGCATGAGTGATCCTCACTCGCAGCTAGGATAAACCATGTGACAAATGCGACACTAAGACACTATCTTTGACGTAACCCTAAAAGAAAACACATACTGTCCGGGACTTGACAGAAGACCTCTGAGTTGCACAATTCCATCACTACACTGCAGAAACGTTCGGGTGAGTTCATTTCTAAAAAGGTTGGATAGGGATATTGCAATTGTCATATTTTTCTCCTGCATCGCATGTTGTCTCTCCTCATGTCTGCATTGTTTTTGGTTGCGTGTGTGCTTTGGAGAAAAATACGACAACAATTGCAACATCCCTATCCAATCTTTTTAGAAATGAACTCACCCAAACGTTTCTGCCGTGTAGTGGTGGAATTGTGCAACTCGGAGGTCTTCTCTCGAGTTCTGGACAGTAGGGGGCCATGTTTTTGCTGTAGACTGCCCTCCAGCAGCTAAATCTACATGTATGCCATAGACACTACTAATCTATCAACTTCCGGTACCCCAGAGGGGCTTACTCTGTATTGTATGAATTGGTCAGGGTATGTTCAATCTGTGCAACTTGTCCAGAAACTTTACAATAACATCAAATTAATATGAAATTACACTCTTGTCATTCTAGATAACAGCCTGAATACACTTTGGAAGACTATCGACAATATTTTGACAAGTTTCAATTGGCAAGTTAATCAAATCAGTTTTGTTTGTTGGAGCATTTAGATACAGTAGAGAGTTACAATTTTTTCGTTATGAAAACTTTTCGTATAAAAAATGAAGAAATTTGACATCACTTCCGTTAAAGTTAGACGATTCTTGTGCGTTACGGAAAAATAGTCAAAAAATTTTTTCTGTTTCCTTGGAAATTCCTGTTGCTTACGAGATATTTGTGGGTTGCTGACATTAATGGCGCCACTTGAACGCCATTTGAGAAGCCCTCCATATCTAAAACCCTTTTATCTCGAACTTTTTTCTGTTCCCGTGAAATTCCAGATATCGAGGTCCAACTGTACATGCTTGATTAACTTTTCATATTAGCGGGTTCATTATTTATATTTTATCTCAGTTTGAGAGTACAAGTTTCCTTCTATAATGAACGAGTCATTTAAGAATAGAAGACTGTTTTAAAGTAACTGCATAAATAAAAACCATAAAATTGCAATTAAGTCAGACTTAATAATAGTCATTAATGGTGTTTTAAAAATTTCAACTCTGATGCTCAGATTAAAATTAAAAACAATTAATTATTACATCATATCATGTTATGTAATTCTAAATACCAATAATTAGACAGTAATAACACTCATCGGCTGTTATTTTTAAGAGAATTTTTTTTTTCTTTTCTTTAAAAGACATTTTCTAATCAATAAATTATTCTCAGGTGAGAAAGTGATCATATTTACTACACACTGACTCTCTCTCTTGGATATTGTCCAAAAAGATCTGGATGGACTGCAAAATAAAAAGGCCTTAAAGCTGTTGCCATTTCACTGGAACTGATTTGTCTCTTGAAAACACGGAATGCATACTGGTGGTGGCTACAGAGAAACGAGAAAATAAAAAGAAATAACTTGCAAAACAATCAATCTTCAACTGTAAACATTTTTATAACCACTTTTTCATTACAGTGTTATATTACCTGCAAAGAGATTTCACAAACGATTTCATTGGGATAGCTCTGTTGTTTTATCATCAAATAAGCTTAAGTGATATCGGGGAATTCATAAATTCCTTGTTATTTATGCGTTTTTTGTTTTGTTTTATTTTTTGTTAACAAGTAGAAAACGATATTATATATTCTATCATGTTTTTATTTTTTTTATCTTTTCGTTTTGCTTTTTTTTTTCTTTCTTTTTTTCCTTTTGTTAAATACTTATTTTTAGATTACATTAATAATAAAGCATTTCTGTTGTGAAGCGGACTTTGGACCCAAACGAGTATCTGCAGAGAGTGGAAGAAGATGAATTAATGGGGAAAAGGAGAGGGAGGGGGGGGGGGGTGTTAGGAAAATGAAATACAATTTAAAACAAGTCACTATAATAGTTTCCACTTAATTTATCTTTAAACAATCATGTTTCATTTCGTAAAAAATGTTCTTCATACAAGGCAATTAGATTTTTATAGCACTCGTTTTAAGAATCGATTTTAAAAAATCAGCAGGGTTAACTTCAATTCCCTATGGATGCAATACTCCCTTTCCTTTCCCAATCAATAATATGTATGACTAATATGTATGTATACAAGCACCGTACCTTGTTTTTCGGATCCCGAAAAAATTTATGTCAGAAGAGAAAATGGTAAACCAGCAAATTCTGAGATTGTCACTAATCCGTGAAGGCTATGGCAACTGCTCCACTCGGCGCCTGCGAGTGTTTATACAACAGGATGCACGTGCTACTCGCATGCACGAGTCTCAAAATGCAAAGTCAACGCTCTCGTTGCTGCGTTGTCACGGGTACGTAGAATGGCACAGAATCGATTTCAACAACCGTCTATTAGAAGCCCTCATCATCCGCTGTCTTTAACTCTTCCGTTCAATCATGCACGGAATGTTTTGCAATTTCTATTTCTATATATAAAAAAAGGCGTATAACACGCCGTTGCGCTTTCTTTCCGTCAACTTTCGCTGCACATCAAAAGAATCCCTACAAAATTATGAAATTAATAATTCGAAAGCGAAACCGCCGAATTAATATGGCCTCAGTCTGTAAGGGATTTATTATAGTATAGAGCTTTATTATAATCTTTATTTTAACAGTGGTTACTTAATTTTTTAAAAAGTAATTCTTCATTTTTTTATACTACAATAGGTGAAATTAATCGCGAAGATAATAATTATAAAAAAAGAAAATCCAGTGGAAATCGAAGCTCTGAATAAGCGCTCCTTTTAAAAGACAAAGTAGAACTACATGAATCATTTTGACGAGCGGGGGAGTAATGCCATAGTTTGCTTCTCTTACGTTTTGTATCAAAGTAATCGGACAAATATTTTTTTTTGGAAAAAATGTTTTCAAGGACCCCAGCATTTTGAGAAATAAAAGAAAAGTTGTTTTTCTTTTTTTAATGTTTTTGTTGTTTTGTGTTTTAAGCACCCCCCTCCCCCGCCCTTATTGGCAAGCAGCACAATTACTCTGCGCACGGGGAAAAAATTATAAGAATACATAAACAGTTTGCAATATGAAAGAATCTAAAGTAAATGTGCTTCAACTACCTTTTTGGAAGATTTAATACTTGTTGTATCATAACCTACAAGAATAACGGAAGCGCACTGAATAATGTACGTGTATAGTAATTTACTAAACTATTCCTTGGTTTAGTAAACAGAACTTATATAATAGATCAAACATAAGCTTTCTGCTGTTGCCTGCTCTAAAATGCGTTCAAGCAGAAAGTATAAAATTAAAAGTTTAAAAATCTGAAACAAACAGCGAAAAATTCATAGCACTTAAAAAAAAAAAAAGTAGCGCGCAATTTCGCATTTCACGCTTCATTAATTTTTTAAAATGCTTTTCTGTAAGAGAGCGCTTACCGGCTGGAGCAAACATGTGCTTGTTTTCATTTCTCAATAAATACATGTATATAACTTACCGTAAATCATAGCATGTTGTCCGATCTTGGTATTGTTGCTAAATATAGAAACAAAAAAAAACAAAAAAAAATCCAGCATCAATATAAACAATAATAATTGTTTGTTTTTTTTTTGTTTTTTTTGTCTATAAACTTAAATCAACAGAACGAACATATAATATTGTAAAAAATAAAAAAAAAAAGACTAACATCTAAACATAAAATGCTGTTCACATAGAGAACACAGGCTGTATCTAAATCACGAAATAAAATTGTTAAAATATTCGAGCGAAAAAAATGTTCTAATTCATGTGCGTCGAAATAAGGTTGTTATTGAAACACGCTTTTAGAAAATTAGGAATTTTTGAGAGCTATATCGGTTTAAAATGCCTATATCGGTTTATATTACAGAATGCAATCTCATCATTCTGAGGAGATGACGATATCAGTTATATGAAACTTAACAGTATCAAATGGCGCAAGTTCTGAGGGGGTAACTCCGTTCGGTCGACTCTCAATCGGTCGACTCGCATTCGGTCGAATCCCAATCGGTCGACTCGCAATCGGTCGACTGTCAATGGGCCGATAGGGTTGGTTTGTCAGCATTACTTCCCCCATTTCATGAATGACCTCACCCGCACCCACCTACCCCTTTCTGGTCTGGAAACGCTTCCGGGTTGTGTCGATTGAATGTTTTGCTACGGAGGACTAGTTTTTTCCCGTTTTTTTCCATGGTGGTGATATCCTGTATGAATTTTTTATCCAAGGAATGGCAGTTTTTGGTCTTTTTCTACTTCAAAAGTAAACTGTACTGTGGGGAAAAAACTGTTTAAATGAATTATAAAAGTATCGATATCGCATATTTTTGTATCGAATATCGTGAAGATATCATCGACATATCTAAACCAACAGTCTGAGAAGTAAAAATTAGAAGTTTTGAGGATAGTCTCGAAACTTTTCAGTTTGAAGTCATCAATAAAAGAATTCCATCCTAATATTCATGCATTCATCGATGCAATTAAACAGAAGCAAATTGATTATGAGATGAAGCTAGCAAGCATTGCTGCCGCTCACAGACTATCAAAAGGTAATGCTAAATATGCCGAACTCAATCGGCGTTATCAATCTTATACTCGTATGTATGAACATTCGCCACAAACAGTAGAGGATGCCATTGTTCTTTTAAATCGAGTTGCACATAATATTGTTCCTTCATTTTATTAAATATTGAATAAAACTGTTTTACATTGTTATCGGTCTATTTATTTATGTGAGTTTATTTTTACATTTTATTTACTGTTTATTTACTCATCAAGCCAAGTAAGTTACTTACAAAAAATATTCGCCTTAATAAGAGGAGTCTCCACATACTAAGTTTTTTCAGTTTGGTTCGCTTGTAGGAACATTATAGTCATTTCATTTTTAGAAAATTATCTCTAACTAGGCTTAACCATTTATCATAAAAATACGTCAAGGCACAGTTTATGGTACCCTCTAAGTATGTATTAATTTCATTTGATTCTGCTTGTTGCCGTTTCGGAGGAGATAGCTACACAAAATTGGTCTTATACGCACAAAATTTTTCAAAATTTCAACATATCTTTTCGAATCATGGGCTTTCGATTCAGATAAGAAAGGTGGGTGTTGGGGGAGGTTATTCACGAAAGGGGGGAATTAATGCCGACAGACTAACCCTATCGGCCCTTTGAAAGTCGACCGAATGCGAGTCGACCGAATGGGAGTCGACCGATTGCGATTCGACCGAATGAAAGTCGACCGAATGGAGTATAACCGTTCTGAGAAGGACCTTTAAAGACAGATTTAACCATCCACAGTTGCGGATCTAGAACTTGGTCAATAGGGGAAGGAGGGGGGTAATCAAGTTGTTATAAGTTATTTCAAATACCCCCCCCCCCTCCCAGGGAAGTGATGTCTTGGGGTCTTTCCTATACTGAAGTTTGTAAATGTAAATTTGTAAAATTATTGCAGTATTAAAAATCTTTACAATTTTTCTAACTGGTATAAGTTTAAATCCACTTTTCTACAGTCTTGCCACTAAGAATTTAACATGCCTAAGTTATTGAATTTTTATGTTTATCAAACAAATTCCTCTTGTTATATGCATTTTTGACAGATATAAACTATGGAAATAAATATCAACTATTACTGGCTTGAAATAAAATATTTGAACTGGAAATATATTTATTTTAAATTAATATATTTTATCACAACTCCTACTCTTATATAATTTGAACTGGAAACTTAAAAAGTATTTACATTCAAATTTTTGAAATAAAATACTAATAAAATGAATTATCGTGGTGAAAAATCATATTCCGATCTGTATTATCCTTTAAATTCAAAATTTTATGTTTTTCATAAATAAAGTAAAGTTTGGCATAGATTTTACTTTCTTCGCAAAGCCAAAAGTAGGTAGAAACAGTTAAATTTAACATCAATAATCTGGTATTGTTAATCCCTATTGTATTATTCTAACCCCAATCACCTGGAAATTTTTATTCTTATATTAAGGAAAAATAAAATTCTACTTTAAGTCCCTCCACGCCTTTCGAAAATTCCTTAATAGATCGACTGATTTCCACATTTGCAAATTTCAAACTGAAGCTTTTGTTTTCCAATAGAAAAGATTTCCACAGGCCTTCATTGTTCTATTTTTCCTCTTCATTGAATTAATAAAATAAACGTCATATCCCTGTTTATGATACTTTTCTAAAAACGGAAATTATTATGCACTTGAATGTGGCAACAATTTAGCCGCTGCGATATGTTTATAAAACTCAGGACTGCCAAGAATAGAATGGACTCAATGTAAATGTTTTGTCTAACGGCGTTTTGTTCATATTCGCCGAACCACACTTACTTTAAAGTTGTCGGTGACAGTCATGAATGTATTGGTTGTAGCCCCTTCTGCATAAGCCCTGATAAAATGTATGCCGATTATCAATATGATTGTATGTATAAGACTGGATCAGAGAAAAAATTTTTCTCTCGCGAGCAAAATGCGTAAAACAAACATTCAATACACATAATACTAAAGTTTCTAATCCAGATCTTTACATAATGCACACGGAATTTGTATTATGTACTCAAGCTTTAACCAGGTCAAAGATGTGAACTTGAATAGAAAAGAAGCAAAGGGTTTCAACTGATTTTTGTTATTTCGATTAAAAAAAAAATAATAAGAATAAGAATATCACATACAAAATTCATATATTATAATATGAAGTTAAAAAAACTAACAACAAAAACAGGGGCTTCCAGAGACCTGAGGGATAAATTCTGGAATCCCTTTTGTATGCCTTTGGTTTATGGACAGGTTGTCCATAATTAAAGCTCATATTTCAAAAAGCTCTGTAGGAGCCAATATTGTTCAAAATGACCTGAAAATGTGCATGGTGTCTATTTGGCTATGGATATTTTTGGTATATAAAGAAAAAATAGTTTGGTGCTTTATTACATTTAAGAATTTAAAAGCACGTTTGTATTGAATGACTATTTCACTGTAGGAAGAGATTTAAAGTGTAATGTCAACATCACCAAAATTTCGTAGACTTCGTGTTAAGTAGTTTTATCCCAGCAACAGTTGTGCTTTAATTTCTGTGCGAATTAGTTTTTTAATAATTTTTTCCCACTAATTTGTATGTCAAAATTTACTGAATTGCCTTTAACGCCGGGTTTTGAATATCTCGATAATTGCCGGGGGTCACAGCCCGGGCCTCAAATCGAGCTTTTATAGTAATTCTAATTGATCTTGGCTGTCTCCGAGATGAAATTTTATATGCGTTCGAGAAACGACTCGGATGCTCTCCAGACGAATATTATCCGAAACGTGTTTTTATAAACTTAAAATTTTTCATCGTTTATTGTATCTCTTTCAAAAAATAACTTTGAAAATAGCTTCCTTATGCATAAAAAATGTTATCTGTAAATTCGCCATTCTCCTTACAATTTTTCAAATAATACAGATGATGTGGTTTTATTAATTTTCTTAATTATATCAAGAAAAGTTAAATTGTATAATGTTTAAAATATAAAAAGACGATTTGAGAAGCTTCATTTTTTTAATTTTTTTTTATACAGGATCTCGTTTAGAGCGTATTGTCTTCATCGTTGATTTTCATCATTATGATGTTGGCATTCGAGTGAGTTGGTTTTGACCGCTTGCCCAAGTTAAACATAAACAGATTTATTTTGATAGATAGCAGCCAGTAACGGGCGCATGCAGAGACAATTACGTGAGCTTAGATTAAATTCATAATACCAGGTTTATTTTCTTTCACTCCTCATAGAAAGTTTCAGTGATAACAAAGTTCAGTATGCTAAAAGGAAAAAAAAGTAGCAATTTATTTTTAAGGAAAAAAATAACATAGGCTGTCAGATATTGTCTTCTTAAATTATTGCCAATTATTTAAATTTAATGGAATAAACCACTTTACAATCTTTCCTGAAAAACGCCAATTAAACAATATTTTTTTCAGTATTGTCATTTCTATTTTTGTAGCTGTTTTTGGAAAGATTATTTTTTTATGTTAATAATTGACCGTCCAAAAATTCGTTGACCACTTTAGTTCTAGTAATTGACCATGCGTTCAAGAAGGAAAAAAAAGATAATTTTGGTTTTTCGTAATTTATTGTAGGCTACTAAGTTTATAAAATACAGTATCAAAAATATTAATAAAATACCCGAATCAGTTTTCTAATATTTTAATATTTATTTCATTATATAATTTTTAATGAAAATACTATATATTTACAAAATCTTTCTGGTCTGCTCTTTGAGCAAAAAAATGGAAGGGTCTGCTAAAGCCTCAGTTGACGTTTACAATACAAAAATAAATTGGAATGGCGGAATGGTACATTCGCACAGGCCTACCACGAGATGATGATATGGATTAAAAAAAAATGTATTTTTCAATAAGAGGAAGCTGTTCATGTCGTATTTGAGGCGATGTCGTGTTTGAGGCGATGAAATGAATGCTTCTGCCATTTCTTCATTTTTAGAAAGAAAAATTAGTTTCTCTAAAAAGGCTTAGCCCATTTCAAAAAAAAATACGTCAATGCATAGTTTAAGGACCCTTCAAAATATTAATAAAAAAAAATTGGAGGGGGGGGGGAGGGGTAGTGAATAACTCCAAAACAGCTCATCACAGCCAAACAAGTCATTTACAAAAAAAAAATCGCCTTTCTTTCAGGAGTCCGTACATGTTTAGGTGTTCATTGAGTTTGGTTCGCTGGTTTGAACGCTACAGCCATTTTTTAATTTTCAGGAAAAAAAATTAATATCTTTAAAAAGGCATAATTTAAGAACCCTGTAAGCATGTATATTTTTTATTTGGTTTTGCTAGTTGCCTTTTCAGAGGAGTTAGCTGTACAAAATTGGTCACATACGTTCATACAGACGGAAATTCCCCCCCCCCCCCAAAAAAAAAAAAAAAAAAAAAAATTCAACATATCTTTTCGAATCATGAGATTTTAAGTCGAATTCAGCAAAAAATAAATAAATAAATAAAAAAAAAAAAAGAGTTTCTGAAACGAACACATAGGCCAATAATATTGGAACTCTTAGATAGTGGTAGGCCAATAATATTGGAATGTATTCCAAATGTGTACCATATTTTCGGACAGAGAGAGTAATAATTGGAGGCGCATCTGAGCTTTATCTGTGTCATGGTGCAAGTGTCACAGATAAGGTAGAAAGTGTGTCATATTGAATTCGGAGTGATTCGGCCCCGAAAGTTTGGGCGCAACCACGTGGCCATCGTTCAGCTTCTATTGACATTTTCCATCATACTTCCCCTCGCTCCAATCGACTGGTCCGCAAAATTCAAAGCAGAAGGCGGGGCGAAAAAAGAAAAATAGGTTGTTGTAGGTTTGGTTAGACAACAACCAAAACAATGGGGAAAGCTATATAGCATTTCTCACAGAAGTCACAAGATGCCGTGATTCTACTATGCACCCTAAAGCAGTGTATAAAAGAAAGTATGGACAATTCATTGTTGCAGACAGCCATTTTGATTCTTATTTCATTGATGATTGGACGTGTTTTGCAGCAAATTCAAACTTTAGAGGCACATTCCTCTCTAACTTTTGTCAAAAATGAATGTGTTCAATCTGCAAGTTTGAATTTATTGCAAAAGAAGAAGCAATCACTGGGTTCGCTATTTTAGTTCTAAGTGTACCGATATCATGCTTCGAATATTACAAGATAACGTTCAGCAGGCATTATTGCAAGCAAGTTTAGTGACCAAGACTAGGAAAATGGCTTCCTAGCAAATGGCTTCCTAGAATTGACCTTGGTGGTCTAAAAAAGCTTATATCTTGTCAGCGCCAAGAGGGAAGCATATATTAAATACCAAAATAATCCGAGTACTATTAATAGGGACCAGCTCTCGCAAACCAATAAGATATTTAAGCAAAAGTTACCTTAGACAAAAGGGCTTATTTAGCGAAACCTAATACTAATGTTTGTGATATTTGGAAGACGTTACGTAATTGGAAAAAGAGGTAACCATAAATTTCCCGTACATCAAAGTTTAGGTTACCTCAAGTGGATCGATAACCCTAACCAACACCAGGGTATCGGCCCCCAATACCCTTAATGCCCCCATGATCCCCAAGGATCACAACGCCTCCCAGGCCACCAATGTCTCCAAGGCGATACCATGGTTATTAGAAGTTAGATAACCATGGCGATACTAACGCCTATGCTTTTACAGATGGAGATAAGGGTAATAGACATGGTTGCCCCATTATTTGTTCTCTTAGTACTACTCAGACCACCATACGTTTCTTCAATAATAAAATATCCAGACATGATGGCATACTTACCATCTTTGTCCTTAAGAGAGGGGGGAGATTTGGAAATTTCCTTTTCCGAAACCTTTTATATGCTATTCTTGAAACCAAGTGTTTCCCACCGGAGCTTAAAAGAACTCTAATAACCCGTGTTTATAAAAAGAGATCCACACACGACCATGCAAATTATAGACCCATTTGTGTTCTTTCTACTATATCTACGATTACTGAGAGAGTACTTTTTGCCAATTTGTCTATTTTCTCTGGTCTGTAATTCCCATTAACCATATTGGGAGGGGGGGGGGCGACGACGACCCAAAATGCCTACCAGTTTTTTGACCTTAACCATATTAAATTATATCGTCAAGGCTCTAGATCAAGGTCTTTATTGTTACTTTATCAATACTGACGTTGCAAAGACATTCAACACCGTACAGAGACAGAATCTATTTCGCCAGATTACTGCCTTGGGAGTTGACTATTCCACACTTGAATTAATCCTAGCAGCGATATAATTGTATGCTAAAAACTCAAACTGAGATTGAATATCCCTCTACTAGAAGATTGCAGCAGGGCTCTCCAACTGCCACTGGTTTTTACGCTGGTGCCACTGCACCAATTGCACTGAATTGTGATATCTTTCCTTCTGTTGATGACAATTTCTTATTAAAGGCTTGTACCCCTAGTGATACAGGTCAGGATTTAAACCTCATATCGATACACTTAGTCAGTGGTATTCTGAGCAGGGCCTAAAATTCAATCCCGATAAAACTAAGATTCTATTAATTGATAAAGCAAAATATAATAGCTTACATACTTGCACTATCCTTGGTATGCCTTTGATAATCGCTTGATGTTTGACGAAACTGTTCAAACTCTAATTACAGACCTAATAAAGTTACGATATTTATTTTGTCAAGTTCGAAAAGTCTTAAACAAATACGAAATTATTAAAGTTTTTAAAGGTGTTGTCGTACCCAAATTAGAATATGGAATCCTGATTTGGGCGTCTGCTCCCAAATTTCAGATCAAAAAAGTCCAGGTTACCTATAACGATGTTATAAGAGCCGCGCTAAACCTTCCTAAAATAACTTCCATTTCCGAATGCTGTGCTTCATATGGCCTTCCAACCTTATCTTTTATCAATATTTAAGCGAGACTTAAAGAACTTTATCGTGCCTTAACCAATCATCTAAGCCTATGCATTATATTAAAGATTGAAACTGAAAAAAAAAACCAAGAGAAATCCATAGACTTAAAATATGGCCTACAATTAAGACCTCAAACTTTCTAGAAAGATTTTTTTCCCTTACAATACTTTTATATACGGATTAATAAGATGCGTCAGCAGATTATTTATTGTAAAAGCGATAGTTGTTCTAATCATCGAGATCATGTTATTAAACTGCTCTCTGAAGCTGCACACAACGAGTGCACTAACTGAATTATTTTATTTATTCCACTGTGGAATGCAATTTTACTTAATAATAATAATAATAATAATAATAATCATCATCATCATCATCATAAAAAATAGAAATGAAATATGAGTCAAAATGGCTGCCTGCAACAATGATTGTCCATACGTTTCTTTATACAGTGCTTTAATGCACCTTAGAGCAGCCATTTTTAATTGGCTATGGGGAAAATACAGATTTAATTGAATTTTAGTATCTATGAGGGGTAAAAATAGGTTTTTAAAAATTTATAGACATTCAATACCAAATGAAAATTGTTAAAAAATAATTTATTTAAGTGCCAAATGGATTTTCTTCGGAAAATTCGCGTAAGAAAATTCTTTTTTTTTAACATCAAGTTACATAATTTAATAATTCCGTACGAATGGCTAGCCTGTCATTTTTTAATTTTAGAAAGGAATGGCTATTACAAATGTTAAATTTGCACTTCTGTCAAATTTTTATTACAAATTTATTTTATTTTTTATTTTATTTATTTACCAAGCACCCCGGACCATGGGGTAAAAGGGAAAGGAAACTGAAGAACTAAACAAAACACACGTCAGAGACAAGAGTCACAAAGCAAAACCAAAGAAAAACTGGACCTCGAAAGGCCAACAGGCCCAACACTATACTAAGAAGAACTAAAAATAAGATTGATTGCTGATATAAAATTGGGTTATGCGTTTCTTTAAATGAACGCAAGTGGTAAGGCAAGGGGTAGAAGCACAGAGGTACACGGCAGATCGAATGTCCATCGGCAAAGCATTCCTCAAGGATATTGCAGAATACGGAAAACTCTTAGATTTTTGAGCTGACACAATGAACGGAATCTCAAACAAATATCTTCGAGTTTCTCGAAATTGACTAGAAGACTTAAACCAGTGCTTAATAAATATAGCAGGATGTTTATCATTCCGAAGAGCTTCGGCCACCTCAATAGTTAACGCCACTTTCATAATTCTTGAGAGAGACGAGGTGTATGACTCCCCATGGTGACCGAAATGTATACATCTATGGTTTAATAAAATGCTTTTGTGGACAAGTGGAGTCTCCTACCTCGTCTCTCTCAAGTATTCTAGCATCCACAGAATTGTAAAGGTCAGTTTGTTTTTTACATTCTTTTTCTCATAATTGTCATGACAGTGGGTAGATTAAAATTCGAGCAGGTCGACGTCACTGAATCAGTCTACCCAAATTAAAGGCTGCCCGAATAAGCTTGTTACAAGCAACAGCCAATCTTTTGAGATTTAGTGAGGAAGTGGACGACCAAAATAGAGCTCCATAGGTAAGCTGGGGCACTATCACAACCAAAACGAACCGACAAATAGTCAGAATAGATCGAAGTCTTTTGATTAGATAGGACTTACGATGTAAAGAAGTTATTAACTGATCAATGTAAACGTTGAATTTCCAACTAGTGTCAAAAGTAATGCCCAATATCTTGATAGTAGAGGAATAATTCTCATCTTTTGGTAAAATTAAAATATTTGTTTTATCTTCATTCAACCTGAGGCCTTTACTAGAATACCAGTCTGCCAGATAGTTCAAATCGTGCTGGAGTAATTCTACGTATAACTTCATTCTGCTCGTGTGGTGGATAGTTAGCAAATGAGGTTATCGTCAACATAGCTAACAATTTTCAAATTAAATTTATGATCGTAAATTGATCCAGTAGCTGCCGCGAATAATAGAGGCGCTAAACCAGACCCTTGGACAATCCCTCGTTTGGATTCTTTATAGACCACTGGATCAGAGCCAATGTAATTTAAGCGGTTCTGATAATAGTCACGCAGTAAAGCAATATAACCTTGTGAGACCCCCAAAAGCTCAAGACTGTAAAAAAGCTGGGGTCCAGATATGGTATCATATGCCTTGGAAATGTCTGTTTGAACGATAATGAAGTTATGATGTTGATAGCAGGCTTCCATGGCGTTCATATAGATCTGGAGAGGAATCCAAATCACTTTATGTCCAGGTCGACTACCCTTTTGTTGCGTAGGAATCCTAGTCCACAAGTATTCAGAAATTCATTCAATTAAAAATAACGACTTATGAAAAAGTGATATACAGGCCGGCCCAAAAATAACTTCTCACTTTGAGAGCTGATAACGGTTTTATTAATGAAGAGACGAATGATATTTTAACATGTTCATATTAGCATAATGCAGAAATGTTTCCAATCATAAAATATGCAAATTAGGTTAAATAATATGGCCTCCTCGGTCCCCGGACCTTATCCTTGTGACGATTGGTTATGGAGATTTCTAAAAAGCAGGGTTTATCTTACCAGACCAACAACTCTCTGTGACTTGAAAGACCATCAGAAGAGAGATAGCTCAAATCTCATAGCCAATGTTGCAATCTGCCGTTTTCAATATCGTTAACGGCATAAATTTGGTGATAGAAGAGAAAGGTAGCCATATCCAGCAGGTTATCCAATGAAAAATATAAATCCCTTATTTGTATATTTTATAATTGGATACATTTCCACGTTATGCCAATATGAACATGTTAAAATATCATTATAATCTGTTCATTAATAAAACCGTTTCAACTCTCAAACAGAGTAAGTTATTTTTGGGTCCCCTGTATGTCAATAAAATAGTGAAAAATTTAATATTTTTAACATCACCATTTTAATTAATTCAGAGCAAAAAATTGTAATAACTTAAAAATTTATTCTTTATGACGTTCAGGAATACTTACAGATACTTCGAGCATATAAGGAGAGCTCCGCTGGCCATCCAATGGAGCAAATTTGGATAATAAAATAACTGTGTAACTCGGAAACTTCTCGTTGGAATTAATCAAATTTTAAAGGTATACACAGTCTCATGTACCCTGTTGTTCCTCCAAATTTCATTAATCTAGGCTTTACAGAACCTGAGTTATTAACTTGTTGATCTTGGTGGCGGCATTTCTATTTCTGTTAATATCTCAGTTATCGCTCAAATTCGGACCCATTTCATATGAACTTTCTTGCTTAGAATCACTAATACTAACTCCCCTAGAAGTTTGTACAATGAATTCTGAGACAACCTGTATATAGATTTCTTTAATATCAGATAAGGATTTTTTGTTAAACAATTTTTGTTATTCCTTCATTTAAATACCGGTATACGTGTTTAATAAATGATTAATTTAAAAGTCTTTAAACCGTATATACACACACAGCTATAAATACACACAGTCTTATTTAAAATTTCCTCTTTATATGGCTAACGATGAAAAATATTATCGCTCACTAAAGATTAATTCTTGCAATCCATCTCTTGATTCCCTTTGAAGCAGCATCGAATCCAGGATTTCATTTGGGTGGGGGATGGGGGGCATGAAACAGATTTGACCACCGTCCATACAATTCTGTTACATGCCCCCCCCCCCCCCCCCCCCCTGCGTACGACCCTGTTTTAAAACGTTAAGCTTAACATTTAATGAACACATCTATCTAAGTAATGAAATATTTTTCAAACGGAGAAAAATTTTGGAAAATAAAACTTGAAATTTAATTTTTTTTACATAGGTTGTAACGTCAAAATTTATTTTCAGTTGTTATTGAATTGCTAGACATTAAAGGATCAACGAGGCCCGAAGACGAGCGTAGTTGTTCGCGCGAAAAGTTTTGCCAATTTTATGTCTTTTTTAATACCTAGACGTAACTATTATAATTTTCTTTCATATTTTTTAATTTATTTGCTACTTGTAAGCACGAGAAAGTGACGTTAGAACAATTCTACGATAAAAAGAATGTAAAAGTGAAGCTAAATTGATTTAAATCTTATCTTCGATAATTGAATTTTTTTTTTTCATATTTTGGAATAGATGTCAATTTTTTTTTGTATAAATATAAATGACTGATAAATATAAACTCTTTGTTATTCGCTTTTGGTTTCCCTTTTTGCTGAAAAGGTGAAAAAAAAACAATTCTCGAACTTGCTATCAGCTGATCAAATAATCATATTTATTATGAAAATTAAAACGTTAATGTGCTTTATTTTTAACCTGCTTTATCTAATATACAAATAAAAGCTTGATACGCTAACTAGCATTAGCCATTTATACATTTCTTCTTAATAAGCTGAAAAGTATCTTAAATTGTACCTCTGCTATTCAATCGTTGGGAAAAACATGGCCGACGGCCCGAGCTGTCGCCACTCTCCTTACAGGCACACTTATACAGGATGATTCAGTCAATTTCTGACCATTTCAGTACTATGATTTATTGACCCATTAATGTTTACAAACTTAGCATTTCAGTATGATATTTTAGGCAGTTCGG
>JAHWFO010068720.1:1009727-1062386 GCA_023313115.1 Rhysida immarginata | reverse complement strand
GAGTGAAATGGTCAGAAATTGACTGAATCACCCTGTACATATCGAAGTTATTGATTTTGGTTGCTTGTATGAATGCTTCAGCCATTTCTTCATTTTTAGAAAAAAAAAATAAATATCTTTAAAAATTAATCAATTTTCATGAAGAATACGTCAATGCATATTTGAAAGAACCCTCAAGGCACAATTTAAGGCAGGATCTATGTACGAGGCCTGTCCGGAAAGTATCCGGATTGAGGCTACAAAAAATACTGTTCGAACTTACATAAATGTTTAGTCACCTTCAAAATAAGCACCGTCTGCAGCAACGCATTTAGCCCAGCGTTGCTGCTATTCGTCGAAACAAGTACGGAATGCCTCCTTTGGGATCGGCCGTCGCATTTTGTGTTGTCACGTCCACATCCTCAAATCTCCGTCCTTCGAGCGCTTTCTTGATCTTCGGAAATGCGAAGAAGTCGCACGGAGCTAGGTCAGGTGAGTAGGGAGACTGCCTGACCTGAGCGATGTGGTGTTTTGTCAAGAATTGCTGCACGATGTGCGCTGCGTGTGCCAGAGCGTTGTCGTGGTGCAGCATCCAGAAGCCCACATTGTTGGTCATTTCCGTCGAACTGCATAACACTCCGTTGCAGTTTTACCGATTTTAAAAAAATTTGATGCAATGTCGTTGTTCAATGTTTTCTGTCATTTTCATCACGCGACGAGAAGAGAAAAACGTTCTGCTTTAGCGTGTTACAACAATTGCACGCGGCACTTTTAACAGCTGCAAATTTTATTACGTCATCAGCAGAAATGTCGTCATACGACCCGGATAGGAAAAAGGTGTAGCGAGTTTTACTTTTTTTAGTAGCCTCAATCAGGATGCTTTTTAGATAGGCCTCGTATGTATTAATTTCATGTGGTTCTGCCATTTGCCATTTTGGAGGAGTTAGCTGCACAAAATTGGTCGAATACAGACAGAAAATTTTGTTGTTTTTTTTTTTTTTTTTTTAATTTCAACACATCTTCTCAAATCATTTTTCAGAAAAAAAAACAAACGCTTTTGAGTTGGGGAAACATACATAGGCCACCACTTGTAGCGATTGGTTAACTGCTAATCATATTTAGGCTTCAGCGAATTTGCCTTTTCTTTGGTGATGAATGATCCAATAAAACGAGTTATGCCTATTCTTTCATACTTGATCCGCTTAATACATTTTAAAGCTCTTTCATTAATATAAGCACTTTGTTAATGTTAAACATAAGAGTTGTTTTAAGAGTTTGTAAGGTGGTGTCTTAATTTACAAAGAAGAGTGATTAATGGCAAAAAAACCTCTGGAATGAAGTCCATTTTATATAAATTCCTTAATTTGTATTTAGCTGTAATTGTTCAAATACAGTAGTTTTTCCGAATAGAAATCGAAAAAACATTGTGACTTCGAGCTAAGCTTATTTTACGTATTCTTCATATTTTACAAATTATTCGCTCCTATCCTATTCAGTGTCTTTTATTTAAAAAAAAACTTACTGGAAGAAATAAATTTGAAATCACACAGTGGAGAACTCTTATTCAGTTTTTGTATTAAACAATATTTAATGAAAGCTATACCCGATACGGCCACGTCTACGATTCGAAATAAGAGAAACAAAAATAAATACTATATCTATATTCCTCACAGAATTCGAACACGGTAAAAATATTGTGGATTGTAGATATGGCAGAGTGCAAGATATTAAAGAAACAATCAAGATTCAAAATAAATCTTGACAAATTTTTAAGCAAACAAATAGATGTAATAGTCTTCGACAATGCATAGAATGTAACCAAAGTCGTTATAAAAGGCGTAGATTCCGTAACACCAAGACCTTGAGACAATACAGTTCCAGATGCCCCCATATTGGTCATGGAGCCTGTTAGAAATGTCGGCTGCAATGGCATTCGGGTCGGGGGAAGAGCCTACGGCGGCCACAGCAGCATTCATGGCAAAGTCCTGTTTGCTTTGGTCCAAATTGGTATTGACGATGTAGTTGCCCGATACAAACGAAGTTCCCCTACAGAGAAAATAAAAACTTGGTTGACTATTAAATATATACGAGGGTTGATCGAGGGAAGGAATCGTCAGATTTAAAGATATTTAAAAGGAAGTTAGTACTCTCCAACAAAAACAAATGATTAAACAATGAGCTTGTGTATGACAAAATTTATTGGTCAAAATACCAAAATCATTACAACTCACAATAGAATGTTGAGCCGCCATTATTTCTAATGCATTTTGCCACACGTGGCATGGAGTCGTACAAGTCATTAACGTAGTCTTGACTCAGCTCATTCCATGCAGACTGAACTTGGGCTTGTAGCTCTTGCAGATTTTGTGCAGGCGGAGGAGTTTTAACAGAACATCCCATAGCATCCCGTAGGTTTTCTGTGGGTGCAACTTTTTTTTTTTGACGCTGAGAGTAGTTAGATCGCTCGAGTCGAATCCTTCAGTTATGAAATGGAGAGTTCTCTATTGATAAAGTACTATCCTTCTTGATGTTGATAAAGGCCTAGCAGTACATATCGGGAAAGAAAACAAACAGTGTTTCGACCGGTTCCGCCACGTCCCCCCATTCTCAAAGACTTCATCAAAGTCCATAAACCAAACATGCCCATCCGTCCGGTCGTCAAGTACAGTCCTGCCCCGCCCATGGCGTTGCCAAGTTCATCTCCAAATTCTTATTTGGCCTTAAGCTCCTGCCTTATACCTATAATGTCATCGATTCCTTAAACCTGACTAAAACGCTTGCCGACTTTCACACAAACCCGAATCTATGCCCCATGTTCCTCGATTTCGTCAATATCTATGCTAACGTCTCCGTTCCCGACACCTTGAATATCCCCAAATACTTCTTGTCATCAATCCATCGACCTCCTTTCCATCTTGTCATTCATTTCCACTAGAACTACTTCTCTATCAACGGCACCACCTATTCCCAGACTAACTGTCTCGGCATTGGTTTCCCACTAACTAGGGAATCTCACGGGGTGATAATAAAATTTTGAACCGAAATTAATATACGGTAAGTAAGATCTATATCCAATAATATATCGGTTATAAATAAATTACGTGCCAAGGTTCATATTCAACGATTTTATAGCCACATTAAATACCCATATACAAGGTGTAGAGGAAATTCCCGAAACAATTGAATAACTTTAGAACAAAAGGTGTCAGAGCTATAAAAGTCAGGTCTTTCTATAGAAAAATGGCCATGCCCAATTGGATAAATATATTCCTAGCGCCCCTAGTGTAAACGCTGAGACGAAAGCTAACTTTTGAATCATGATAGATAGAGAAAAAAGGTCCAATTACAAAGTTGTAGAGTGTCACTGATTAAGTACAAATTCACTCTTTGCATAAAGAAAACAAAGGCATAAAACTCATAAAACGGGAGAAAAAGTCCATATATAGAACATCTTTTGGACACTATACGTTGGAATATTCACGTGTAGACCAATAAACGTATGAAGTTGCTCCTATTTAATATTTGCCACAATAAGAGAATGAATAAAATTAAACAAAGCAATCACTAAATTTCAACCTTTCAGGACGCTCGAAAGAAAGAGAAAAGGATGTCGAGATAATTATTCAGTCATCACTCGCGATGACGTATAGTTAAGCAATTCAACCAATAATAGATGAGAAGTGCTCATCTATTTCTGATTCAACCCTACTAAAGCGCTGAAAGAGATTCGCTTTCGCCTTTGATCTTCACCAGTGGTCGTCCTGTAAGATAAAATATTATGTCCAAGGATCCAAAGAATATTTTTGCGGTCGAAAATATTCAAATTGAAAATTCTAGTTCAAGAAAAGTAATCACGAAAATTATCAAAAATTGGTTCACAGGTGCATACTTTCCATAAGTGGGAAATGATCAAGAATTCTTGATTTATATTCAATCCAAAATGATGAAAAACTCATCGCATCTGTTATGGGAGATGGAAAATCAGTCGAATTCTCACAATATCCCCTAGAACAACCTTTCGATATTGAATAAATAATTAAAAATAGTAAATCCTTTTGATTAAAAAAGTAGAAAAATAAAATAACTCTTAAAAACACTTGATAATGAAAGTCACCCCAATGTGAAGAAATGCGATTTATAAAGTGGACGGAAACACAGATGAATCGAAGGTCTTGTGGAGCGTATTATGTAGATCTGGATGAAGCAGACGAAACATAGGTGAAAAGAAGAAACACAGGAAGGTCTTGGTGAAGGTCTTGGGGGAAATGTTACAAGAATAGCACAGGAAGAAACCTTTCGATATTGATGCGTTCCTTCAGTGGAAAAATATTTACAAAATTACTTCAGAAAATGTGCTGATGGAGCAATTCTTTCTACCATTACTGTAAAAATTTGAAAGAGTAAATTTTATATCAGAAATTACTAGAAGAACTGATATATCGGCAGGAGAGAATGACCAGAGTGGCATTTAATGGCGTTTAATTTTATTCAATCTGATCGTGGCAAGTATTAAATAGGAGCGATTTCATGCATTTTTTTTGTATATTCCAACGTAACATCATCTCTATCTATCATGGTTAAAAAATTAGTTTTCATAACTTCTCAGCGTTTTCACTAGAGGCGCTGGAAATAATTTTATCCAATTTTAGCCACTTGCCTATAGATAGACCTGACTTTTATTCTAAAGTTATTCGACTGTTTCGGGAATTTCCTCTACATCCTGTATGTGGGTATTTAATATGGTTTTAAAATCTTTTAATATGAATCTTAATTTATTTATAATTGATATGTTATTGGATATAGATGTTACCTATATTAGTTTCAGTTCGGAATTTTATTATCTCTCCGTGATGTTCTCTAGTAAGCAGTTTTCTGTCTGAAGTTTTCCTTCAACACTTAGAACAGACCAACATTACTCTCCTGTTATCCAATACCACTATCCTGATAATTTTTGACTCTTCTACCATCTCCCCCACGACCATCGCCCCCCCATTAAGGTCCCTTACCCCCCCCCCCCCCTGCTACAAAACCTACCAAATGGGTATATGTCCCTTTCCTCAGCACTCATTGCTATCGCCTTTACTCATTGTTTGATATCGTGCAAATATTCCCTCAACCCATCTTTACGTCGTACCATTGACATATTACTCCCAATCTGGTGTTTACCGAGACTACCGCAGCCAATGAGACAGGTATTACTTTTGATTGAGCTCTCACAATTTCGCCATCAGATGCAAAGAACACATCGATTCTTACCTAAAGAAAGATAAAAAGTTCACAATATGCCATGCACCTTCTGGACAATGAACATAAGTTCTCCATCCGGAACGACGTTATGTCCGTTATTTACCGATCCAATTTTTGTTTTTACATAGATGTGTTAGCGCTATTTTTATTTGGTTTTGTATTATTAACTTCTCTTTCCTTTCCTTTCTGTATCATTTATTTATATCCCTAAAATTTATCATGTATTCTTATTCTACTGGCAGTTGTTTCTGTTTATTATTCTCTTTTTTTCGAATCGCTTATCACGTTCTACCAATCATGATCGTGTTCCAACCAATCACAACTATTTTATCTTTGCATAGTTTTAGTAAATTGCCTTATTTTGTATCCAACCAACCAATGACTGTTCATCCAATCCATCAATGATTGTTTATACCATCATAATCTAAATATAGAAAGGCATCTTGCGTGCCTCTTCAGTGCAAGGGCCAGTTTTGTTCAATTACTATATACGTGATTTTACGGAAATTAATTACTGCAAGCTATATTGTTATGCACATGATGCTGCTATACTGACATGGGCACGCCAGGCTAGTGCTGTTTTATCGCGTGTGCAGAAAGCCCTTAAAGAATGTGCAATCTGGTGTAGCAAGTGGCGATTAAAACTGAATATCGACAAATGCACGGCGATGTTTATCACTAAAAATAGAAAGAGAAATCTTGACTCCTTGAAATTATATGAGAAATATTTGGGATGGGTTGATAATTATAGGTACTTTGGCGTTGTTATTGATTCAAAACTAACATGGAATATGCATGTAGCTTATGCGATGAACAAGGCCAAAAAAGCAAAGTTTAGCTTAATTGCTCTGTTGGGTTGTAATAGCGCCCTCAGTTTTGATAATTATCTGCTGTTATACAAAGTGATTATTCGCGTCATCTTGGTATATGGCATGCCCGTCTGGGCTACAATTTGTAAGACGAGATGGAAGGAACTACAAACTTTCCAGAACATTACCCTGAGGACTATTGCACAATTGGATCGGAGAATTGCTCGCAATTACTCAATTCATAATGACCTCAATATGACCCATGTTGGGAAATATGTTCAGTAACTCATGGAAACTGTGCTGCCTAATATGGTAAATCATAATAATTTACCAACCTGCCCTTCTGAGTCCGATCACCATACTCCGCGTGAAATCGTTTGTCTGCTGGAACTGGCTTGGTTGACGACGTTCTGGTATTCTCTGCAACTAAACGTTTCCTCAGCAACCAGAAAAAAATATTGGAAGACTATTTCTTACAAGACAGAGTAGCAGAAGTATTGCCAATTATGTAAATTCTTTCCCTTATATCGCATTCAAAATGCGCGGAAAAGCTGCGCAATTCGCATCATTTACATCGTCTTCCAATGGGTCAACCCTGCAATTTGCATATTTCTCTGCCTATTCGTTCATGATGTTACATTTTCAATGTCACGTAATGTATAAAGGCTGCAAGGGGCAATTGATCATTTTCATGTTTGTTTAATGTAAATATAAGGGTCGTACAAACGAAAATGAAAATTTATGTGGAAAAAAAGACGATGTGTAGGGTCGTAAGTTTTTGTTTTCAACAATTGGGAAACCCCACGTGCAAATTGAACAATAGGTTGCAAGTGTTGCATCGCGCTTCGAAGCTCTGCAAGTGATCGCTTCGTCCAAACAACAAAATGGAGTCAACGAAACAGGAACAGAGAACAGTAATTCATATTTTGGCATATGAAGGAGTTTCAGTTTCTGAAATTCATCGTCGTATGCAGAACGTCTATGGGAACGACTGCCTAACATTCACTCGTGTTTGGACATGGAGCAAGAGGTTTTCGGAGGGACGGTCATCATTGCAAGACGAGCAACGACCTGGACAAGCAAACCGCGCCATCACGGCTATTTCCAAAGCCAAAGTTGACGCTGTCTTAAAGGAAAACAGAAGAATGGCAATCAATGTCGTGGTTGCTAAAACTGGCCTTAGTCGTGGAACCGTTCACTCCATTATCAAGAATCATCTGCACTACAGAAAAATCTGTGCACAATGGGTCCCGCATCATTTGACATCAGAACAACTTGGATTTCGAATGGCCATGTCCCTGCAACATTTGACTCGCTATGAACAGGAAGGAGAGAGTTTTCTCGACAGAATCGTTACAGGGGATGAAACTTGGTGCTTTCATTTCCAGCCCGAAAGCAAACGTCAAAGACGTCAATGGAAGCATTATGGGTCACCACCCCTGAAAAAATCAAAAGTAATTGCAAACAGCACGGGGAAGGTGATGTTGACCGTGTTTTTTGATCGCAAAGGCCCGATTTTACTGGACTTTCTTGAAAAAGGCACCACAGTTAACGCAGCACGATATGGGGAAACATTGAAGGCACTGCGCGTGGCCGTTAAATGACTTCTTACAGAAGGAGTGCTTCTTCTCCACGACAACGCGCGTCCTCACACCTCGAAAGCAACGGTAGACCTCATCAAAAAATTCAACTGGAAAGCAATGGAGCAGTCACCCCTCAGCCCTGACTTATCCCCATGTGACTTTCACGTGTTTGGGGATCTCAAGAAACATTTGAAAGGCCACAGGTTTCAATCGGACGATGAAGTGAAGGAAGAGGTTTTGGAATGGTTCCACACGCAACAGAAAGACTTCTTCCATAAAGGAATTACACGCCTTGTTACACAGTGGGATAAATGCTTTATCGCACTTGGAGAGTATTCACTTGTATACACTTTGGATAAAATAAATAATTTTCGTTTTCATTTGTACGACCCTTATAGAAACAGTCTCACATACGTAATGAAAGTTGTCGAATGGTTTTCCGTTCCGAATGAATCAGTCGTTGTTGGCAACAAACTTCTTGTTTGTTCAGTGCTACAAAAACAGTATTAATGGCAATTCTTCTTATTTTTCTAGAAGTTATAGTTTTTCAATGACTACAAGTTTCCGTAAAATATTGTTTGAAATCTTAGAGAAGACCTTATAGTTTCAACACTTTCTATCCAAATCATTAAAACAAAATTCGAATACTAAAATTTTTGTAAAATAACTTAGCAGATATTTGAAATATCATCAAATACAATAAAAGAATGGTTTGATATGAGAAAAGAATAATGAATTTTAGTGTTCTATAGAGTTTTAATTTTTATTAAAAATTCATTTGTTTTATACTTACTTTTCTGAAGAAATAGTGTTTTCAGCCTGAGTGCTATTGCTTTCTTGTGCTAAAACAAAGATAAAATAGAAGCATAGGTATCCCAAGCTAATAAACTTCATTATGATGGTCGATAATAAAAGTTTTTAGACATAACATTTTCGACTTAAACCAGAATTATTAAAATAGTAGGCAGTAAATATCTTCTTGACGAATTATCCTGAAACTTCCGGGGTGTAAAGAGCATGTTAAACTCATGTACTTCTGCGAAGTTTTTGTCCCAAAGTCAAATAACGGATTAGCAACAAAGTGAACCAAAAAAATAATGTTTGGGATCACCTTATAAAAAAATAATGCTGGAAATGCGTTGTAGATGTAGCATATGATGATGAGAATAGCATTGTAGCTGTAGCGTTTCTTTTATTTATGTGTTCATTTATATGAGAATAGCACGTATATTCATGGAGATATAAAGGTTTCTTTTAAAAAATTCGAAATGTTTTCGTAAGTTTTTTATAATATCCATGCTGTCCAATATTGCTAGAATTAAGATTAAAAATATAACTTATTTTAATTATTGCTTAACCAGGACTTTTGTTATCTTTTAATTTATAAGTTTTTTGTTTATAACATGCAGGGTTTTCAACCCACTGCAATGCCATTTTCAGGAAACTTGACAAACAACTTGTCTATTACAGTAGAAACAACACCCTGCAATCAGAATAGAAAAATATTGAATATTTGATGAAATATGAGCATTTTTCCTAAATAATGTTTAACTGCGCATGCGCAAACGTTACCAAAATGTCATTTTCATAATTTATTAGCCAAATGTGTGTAGCTACTCTTATAAAAAGCCCAAGCAAATATCATGAAAATTCAGAAAGATATCGCCGATAGAATGAGTTGAATTTCAGTTGCTCTCAAAAATAAACAAAACGATATGGGGTTTTCTTCAAATTTTTATATTTGGATCGGACACCAGTATCAACTTCTTCTCCTTAAGCTGATATGAAGTCAATATGCTTATAGGAGGTCAATATGCCTTCTATCAGCGTAAGGAGAAGAAATTGATATTAGTGTTCGATCCAAAACATAGCGTTTTGTTTATTTTTGAAAGCAACATTTTGATAACGCTTGCGCATGCACAGTTAAATAGGATTTAGTAAAAAGCTCATATTTTATGAAATATTTAATATTTTAATATTCTGATTGCAAGTTGCTGCCTCTACTGTAGTTTGTCAAGTTTCCTGCAAAGGCATTGGATTGGTTGAAAACCCTGCATATCACAAACAAATACTTGAGAAAAAATTTCGATTTCTTTTAAAAGAAACCTTTATATCTCCATGTTATATATGTGCTATTCTTATACAAATGAACAAATGGGGGGGCTTTCACTGAAACCATAATTTCTGTGAAGTTAAGCAACACCAGGCACGGCTAGTCACTGGATGGGCGACTCATCAGTGACTCACAATCTTCATCCCCCCCCCCCCCCCGGCTTCTGTGACCATCATACAGCAGTCGTTAATCCAGGTCCATCGAGAGACCCAACTCATCGACGTAGGTTCCGGATGGACGTATTGGATTACAATAAATACATGTATGGATATAAGTAAAATAAACCTCTTAATCATATGCTGCAGTTAAACGCATTTCAAACATTATTTTTTACAGGATAATCCCAAACATTATTTTTTTGGTTCACTTTGTTGCTGGTCCCCTATTTGCCTTCGAAACAAAACCTTTGCTGAAACATATGAGGTGTAACGTGCTCTTTACGCCCCTGAAGTTTCAGGATAATTCGTCAAGTATTTTTCTAGATATTCTACAAAACATCTAAAATCGAAAGTGTCGATTACTTTTGGGTAGATATTGTATGTTGGCCAGTAAAATAACATTTCACACTAGTCCTCTAATGCCTATCCCGATCGATGAAAAGATTCTGCCGGACCATCTCATGCTCTCAGTTACTCATGTCTTAATTTATCTCAGTTTCTAATGGGTTGAGGTCATGGCTTTGAGTTCATGGGTTGAGTGTTGGGTGTTCATGGTTCCGTCAACACCCAAGAACAGTTTTGGGTGAGTAATAAGACTTCATTGTCGGGGCAACAAGTCAGATGGATTGGCTCTTTTACTTTACGCCTGCACCCAGATTCCGCTACCTAAATAGAAAAGGATGTTGCGTCACTTGTCTCTCCCCATCATCCCATTCCAGTATATAAATGGCCAGCAAAATGTTTCCACTAGGTAAAACGATGTTTCGCATTGGCACTGATGATTTTTTTTATTTGTGGTTTATGAGCCTTTGAAGCCTACAGCATGGCAATAGATCCTGTTGTTTGTTGAATGTTCTCCCGTAGTTGCATTGCTATTGTATGCTGTTGATTGATCAATGTGCTCTACCATGGCCATGACATCTGTTTCCGCTCCTTAACATTTTTACTTTCAGATCGCCCATTGTTTATTTGGACAGGTCCAACACAGGTATCCCCTGTTGCATGTGCGATGACGGCACGTTTTTAAGGGTGTTCATTTTCGAATGATCATTCAGTGTAGATCGGGATAACTTGAATGAGTGTTTCCACTGAAAGTTTGAGATAATCATTCCCTGCTGAAAAGTAAGGAAACACAATTTTGGCTTGTTTTAATTTGATAAACCACTCAGCCGTAAAAGTTCATGTAAGATTAGGATAAAACTTTTTGCCTATTAGAAGACTTTATAATATGAATTTACCACATACAAACCCTTGGAAAAATTTGAATTTAGTGCCGATTCTAAACTTGCTTTTAGTAAAAAAGGAATTAATTTAATCTAGGAAGTTAAATTTTTATTTCAAATTCGCTGCAATCTGAAGTTCTGTTCATTTCATAACCTGTGCTAAGTTAATATGTTTATAATAGAAAGGATTTCTAAAATGATAATTAAAAAAGATAGTTGTTTAAGCAAGCTGTATAATAGAATTTATTTTAATTTCATATGTAGAGCAGAAATAAATAAAGATCACCTGTGATGGCAACGATGACGAAGACCAGCCACAAGATGACTAATTTCCCCATCTTTCAACGTTCCAAAAATTTCTTCAGAGATAAATATAATTATGTAACACATTTGAAATTTCTAACAAAATTGTAATATGAGTTTTCTTTTATCTTAAACAGCAAATATTATATTTAAAAAGATATTCCTCATGTTTTTTTTATTTTGGCTCAATCTTAGGGCCGCCGCAAATTCATTGTTACATGAGCTCCGGATCAAGGATAATAAAATAACAAGGATTGCTTATGCGGGTAAATTGACGTGATTGGCTGGTGCAGATGACGTCACTCCTAGACCTTGCTTCAAAGGAAAAGCATATGAACACAGCAACAATTAACATATTCTTTTTATTTATTTGAAATTTTTGATAAAATTTATTATATATTATTGCAAAATATTACATATAAATATATATATATATGTTTGATCTGATATATTAATAAGCTATTTATATTTTTTTTCAAACCCTTTTTATTATTTCAAAATTAGCTTAATTCATAAACTGAAAATGTCGTTTTTATTGTAATGCAAAAACATAAAGGATCTGTGCACTTTATTTTTATAAGTAGGCTTCGGATTTGCATATAATGCATATTTTTTCCCGAACTAGTAATTCACTCAAATGATGTTTTTAATTGAATACTTGAAAATGTCAATACTGGAAAGAAAAAAAGGAGCGGGACCTACATAAATACGAGGTCTGTTCAAAAAATACGTAGACTGTTTGAATTGCGCGGGCCCTGTTGGTCCCAATCAAAATCGCTTGGTGTCGCCATCTTCTGACAGATCTGCTGATTACAAGGCAGTTTTTTTATTGCAAATATCAGTATTGGTTGATTAGCTAGGCGGTTGTTTGTGAAGTGTGTTTTTTTCGTTTGGCGGATTTTTAGAATGGGTGACTTCTGACCAAATCGACGTCTGACCATCAGAGAGCTTGCTGAAGAGTGTGGGATAGCAGTTGGATCATGTCACGAGATTTTGACCGAAAAATTGAAGATGCACCGCGTTGCTGCGAAGTTTGTTCCACGCCTGACGACGGACGACCAAAAAGCCCATCGCGTCCACGTTTGTCAGGAATTGCTTGAACGCTCAGAAGAAGATGAAAACTTCTTGTCGAAGATCATAAAGACCTTTGAAAGGAAGGAGATTTGAGACGATTCCCGACATAAAGGGAAATGCGACGAAGGCGCTGAAGGACATCACAAAAGAAGCGTTCCAGGGCTGTTTCCAAAAGTGGAAACACCGTTGGGATAAGTGTGTGCGTCGGGGAGGAGAGTACTTTGAAGGGGACCCAGATGTGTAACTTCTGAATAAAGTATATTTTGTTTTATGACGTCAGTCTACGTATTTTTTGAACAGACCTCGTATGCTTAAAAAATGAAAAAAATGCTGACGCGACTCTTAATAAAGTGTTGATCCAAAAACATAAATTTATGAAATGTAATGTTACGATGATACATTTTCTGCAGTGATTCTTTTAAATTTAACACATTACTGGAAAGTAAATGGCCAATCTATTCGGAAAAATCAACTGAACCACAGATAAAGTAGTAGCGGTTATTGCATTTTATTTGAAATTAGGGTTCGGATTTAAATGCACTAAAAAGTGCAAAAGTACGCGCAAATATGGTAATGTTCTAAAAAAAAACAAAAAAACAAAAAAACGGTAAAATATGCAGTAAAAACTCACCTTTTCAGCAGCAAATACTTGGATAAAAATGAACTGTAGTTGTAAGCAACATCCCTTCAAAAATATGCGCTAAAGTCAGAAATATGCATTTTTATGTAGAATAAAACTTAAGCTAGAAGGCCCAGAAGGGGCTAAAAGTGCTTAAAAACATCATTTGAGCGAATTACTAGTTCGGAAAAAATATATGCATTATTTGCAAATCCGAAGCCTACTTATAAAAATAAAGTGCACAGATCTTTTAAGTTTTCGAATTAAATTCAATTACTTAATGCAGACGAATGTTCTCATTTTCCTAAAATCGAGAGGGGTTGGGTGCTCATTCAAAAATATGTTTACTTGACTTATGGTGGAGGGGGGGGGGGTACTTTGCGCGTTTGACTACGTCGATGCTAGTGTCTGATTTTAAAAATTTAAGTACCGGTATTATTTAATATTAAAGCACTCTTCTTTAAAAATTTTCGAGGTGGTAGTCTCCTGCTGGTAGACCTAACAAGTCGTATTGAAGATCTCGCTGGAAGTACGTCTGCTCCACTGTATTCAGTGTATTCATGGCATGATTTCAGATTGAATTTTTTAATGCGTTTAAATTTGTTCACCCAAAATTTTCAACATTTAACTTTTGGAAATGTCAAATATTTTATACGTTGCGAGTTTTGATTTTTCTAAGTAGTTATTAAATTATATTATATGCGGCAGCAGAACAGCGTATTCCAAGCATTTCTCCTGCGCTGCCTGCTCGTCGGGTCTAGGAGTGACGTCACAGTTAGGTTGTTTGCAAATTTCCTCATTAGATGGTAGCATCGCATAAGCAATCCTTGTTATTTTATTATCCTTGCCCCGGATGAGCGAGCATGCACTAGTGCAAGCTATTGCAAGATCTCGCGAGCTTTCGCGTTCTGTCTCGAGCTTACGCGAGAGTTCTGTCTCGAAAGCTCGAGACTGGCTTTCAGCTCATCGCCTGCTAACAATACCACCTATAATAAAGGCCTGGGCGCTGAAACGTCATACATTGTTACATCACCTCAGTAGGGCATTTTAATCGTATTTCCACCAATAATAAGCTGCAAATTTGTCCTACTGATGAAGATGTAACAATGAAAGACGTTTTAGGGCCCAGGTCTTTATTTATTATAGGTGGTATTGCTGCTATTGTCTCTGCTGTGCTGAAGTGAACGGAGGCGACTTGCACCAGCAACAATACTACAATAAAAGGAAGACGCAACAACAATATTTTGAATTTGATGGACAAAAAAATAAACTGGACTGTTGAAATGGAAACAGCGGTTATAGATTTTTTATAGAGGTTGCTTAATTATATTAAAATATTAACTTTTAGATAAAAATTTCTATTACTGTATATATTTGTGCACATTTATATTATTATTATTATTATTATTATTATTATTATTATTATTATTATTATAGTATATGGATATCTAATATTGTAATTATAGTATTATATATTAATTTTATTTTAATTTTATTTTTTTAATTCTACATTTATGAAAGTAAGTGGATCAAATATTATCAATATTAATAAGTATTGTAGTTACTGAAGTGATATACTCGATAGGCAGAGAGGTCTTCTCTCTCGGTGGTTATGGTATAGCCAGGTGAAGTGCTAGAAGGGGACTCCATTGAAAATTCTGTGAGTGAAGCTGTGAGACCAACTCCAACAACTCCGTCATCTATCCTTTTAAAGTGAAGGAAGGAAGACGAAAACCAACGAAATGAGCTCTACGATCAAGCGCGCAATATCCTGCTCAATTCCACTGTCGTAGACACAGGGTCTCACTTTGCTAATCACGTTGCGGCAACGTTGAGAAAATTAAATCATGTTGCCAGAGAAAGGTGCAAGCTGGAGTTGCAAAAACTTATGGTAGATTTCATCAGCGAACAAGAAAGGCCATCTTCCTAACTATATTTCTATATTCTTCTCGCGGATTAGAGATTTGCACTTTATTGTTCCATTCCACAGTATTTCTTTATTGTTTCTTTTACATTTGTTAATCAAAATGTCTAAATAAATAAATAGAAATAGAACATTGAGTTTGGTTCTCTTTCTGCAACATTACATGTCTCTGAGAAGGGCCTTTTGGTGTTATAGAAGTAGGTGTCAGCTGGATATATGAAAATCACCTAATGCAAAAACAAATCATATGAAAATATATATAACAGGTAGGCTAATAAATAAGAAAAATTTCCAAATTCATTATACAAATTTATTCTGCCAATAGACATTTCCTTCAGCAGAGAAAAATATCGAGTAAATCTTTCCGTGCGCAAATTCAGAAGTGCAGAATACGCAAAATAAAAAATTGACTGAGTGCCCGTTGTTTATGAACTACCCTTTTCTCTGGGAGAGTGGTGGTAGTTTATAAACAATAGTCTGTTTGTTTATTATAGCATTGCCTTTTTTAAAAATTTTTCCCCTTGAACACGCGCCCTCGGATACCAAGGTCCAAGTGAGTGATATAGCTGCTCCCTCTTTATTTAACTTATTAGATGAATTTAATAATTAGAATTGTAAGGTGATTTATTTTAATGGTTATTTTATTATTTTAAGCTCTTTTTTAAGAGTTGATATAATATTTATATAAATTTCTTAATTCAACATGGTCGTGGTTTATTTTTTAATATTTTGTATTTTAATTTAATTTTCAATTGTTTGATGGAATTCCTCATTTCTCTCGTTTTAGCGGCCTGCGCTCTTTCCATTAAACAGTCCAGTTTTATTTTTTCTCGTCATTTTTCAGCTTGATGTGATATAATGAATCGCTTCCTTTCAAAAGTTGCTGGTGCAAGTCCCCTCCGTTCACTTGAGCTCAGCAGACGATTAGCAGGCGATAAACCTGAAAGACAGTCTCGAGATCGCGATACGAACGTGAGAGTTCCCGAGATCTTGAGCTGGCTTGCGCTAGTGCACGCTCGCTCATCGGAGCATGCGCAGTCTTTTGCTCGCCCAGTGCCAACGCAAGATGAATTTGTGGCGGCCCTAAGGGCTCGTGTTTAAAGGGAAAATATTTAAAAATGGCAAAATTATAAAAAAGTAACCCACTATGGTTATAATCAACCACTCTAGCAGCCGAAGTTAGAGAAACAATTCGTGCGGAGTCGATTATTTTTCAAATTCTGCATTTCTGAATTTGTGGCTGCTTGAGCTAATGCTGAGCATGCACGAGCAACAATCGACATCGCACCCATCGCTCGTTGTTGCTCGCAACCACATTTTTAATGAACGAGGCAACTTTCTTTGTTTTTGTACTAGCACAGCTTGCACTAGCAACTTGAATTTACGGCGGCCCTTAGTTTCACGAATAATGCAGGGTGAGCACAAAGTCTTTCTCTGATAAAGAAAATTAATAAAAAAAAGAACTATGTCAGATAGATACATACGGTGTTTTGTGTTATGATCTCCATCTCAAAACTTTTATAAACTGCTTGTACGGTAGGAGCCGAAGCGATGTAGGTGGCGTTCACATTATTCATATGGAAACTGGCGTCAACGAGAGAGAAACCTCAATGCGCTCTGTGGTTTCATGAGACTAAATCACCGATTAGCGTGCAGAGGAGATTTAAAAATCTGTATGGACGTGGATGTGGATAGCGTAATATTAGGAGCATCAAACGTTAGTATGACAGGTTTATAGAAACAGGAAGCATTGCTGACCTTAGAAGACGTGGATGATCCGGTTTGTTTGGACTTGCTGAATCCTTTCTCTTTTGCTGAGTCTTCCATTACAGGTCCGGTTTATTTGGATATGCTGCAGTGCTATGTAGCGCCTCAATTAAAGGAGTGTCAGCCATGGATAATTTATAGATGACAGGAGAGTGCCCTGCCACATTGGTTATTATCAGTTCGTGAATTCTTCGATTCAACGTTTCCCAACCGATAGTTTGGAAGAGATGATCCTACAGCATAGCCCCCAATTCTCCGGCTTTTTCCTGTTGAATATATTACGATAAAGTGTTTGTTACACCGTTCCCCCATGTGAACACAATAAAGGCAAAAATAACGAATGCGATACGGACGGTAACAGAAGACATGCTGGCGAATACGTGGCGAGAAATTCAATATCGTCTAGATTTTCTCAGAGCTACGAAAAGTATACTAGCGATGTGAAGAATAACTTTTTTGAGATGAAGATCATTATATAAAAACCGGATGTGTCTATCTGACATACTTTTTTGTATTAATGCTCTTTATCGGGGAGAGTCTTTGTCCTCAGCCTGTATGTCCTTCCGTCTGCCTGAGTTCAGCTTTCACCGGCAACGTGAGGGCACTAATGTCCAAAATTTGTAACTTAAGTGGACCAATAAAACGATCCAAGTTATCCACTCTTTGGGGCATAATCGTTGTCACTCCTTTGTAAGCAGATTTTCATTTTCCTTAGACAACTCGTGAAATTTGTGTCACATCGATTGTTTGATTGGGCAAACTCAGTTTTCACATGTTCGGGGACAAACCCAAACATCCGGTATTCGGCCATTTGGAAAGCTCCCTCGACGATTAGGCCGATACATCATTCATGAAAATAAACTTTAACGTCCTTGGTTGGTATTAACGTCCTTTTCAACTGCTATGGTCATTTCAGGACGGCGTTATAGGGGCCGCAAATTTTGCCTCGCAAGGGTTCTTTTCTCGTACTAACCCGGCAAATGATTACACGGGACTAACGGCTTTACTTCCTTCCGAAGGAAGTGCGTGATCTCAGAATTTTCCCCCTGAAAAAATCCTCGTCGTCCTCGGCCGGGATCGAATCCGCGTCCTCGGGTTGTAAATAATTCACAACACTGATAGCATAAAGCGCCTTTCGATACTCTCTTCTTTTTCTTCTTCTTTGGACCGGTCTTTCCTCCTGTCTTCGGAGATGACCTGTTGGTGTAGGTTATACTTTAGTATAACAGGACAATTTTATCAGGATATTAAAGATAGAGCGTGTGTGACCGAAGCCATAAATCTTGGACGGAGGTTAGTTTTGGATAGGAAATCTTTGGTGCTGGAGAGGATAAAGCGTTTATGGGTTGTTAGGTTAGGGTTTATTAACAATATGATGGAAGAGCAGAAAGGGGTGTTTTTAGCCTGGTAAAGAGTTTTTAATTGACGACGAGGAGTGGCGTAGAGTGGACACTGGAAGATAATGTGGTCTACAGTTTCAGTAAGGCCGCACTGACAATCAGCATTGTCTGTCAAACCGATCTTATGTAGGTATGCCTTGGTCGGCAGGTGTTCAGATCTTAGTCTGGTTAGTAATGCGAGATCTTGTTTTGACATAATTAAATAAGGTTGTTCTTTTTCCGGAAATTGTGCCATTGTTTTCAGTTTGTGTGCAGTAGTGTCTGGCCTTTCCCACTCTGCTTTCCATAAGGATCGTGTGTTACGGTCGATGTGTCTTTTTAGAGCACTTGTTTTTACGGGGAATAGAAGGGTGGTACCGTTCATTCGTCCTGTTTTTGCTAGATGATCTGCTGCCAAATTGCCAGGGATTCCCATGTGGCCAGGACACCATAGGAACTTAATTTGGATGTTTTTTTTTTCTGTATAGTGCTATATTGCGGAGATAATTATTCCCACTTGTGATGATGATTTCCAGCATCCCTCATTCATTTACTTTTGAAGGTGTGTGAGTACTGACTTGCAGTCAGTGATTATCAAGTGAGCGGAATTAGGCGTTCCAGATTCGTTTATTAACTGTAGGGCTTTGAATATCGCCCAAGCTTCCGCCGAGAATGAGTCCATGATGTTATTAATCTTATAATAGAATTCTCCAACTTCGCTTATAATTCCGATTCCTACGACTGAATCTAAATTGGGTGGTGGCACGAAAGACGCATCTGTATACTAGTGGATGATATCTTGGTATTGAGACCGTATGAGTTGGTTATATAGAGAGTATATGATCAGCTGGTTGGAGTCTTTATTAATGTAAGGGATATTGAATTGTGAGCTCCAGTCTATTGTTAGTATCAGAGGCGATTAGATGTTGGAAAATGGTTGAAGAATGCACTCGTTGCAGTTCGTATTTTCTAGTATGTTCTGAAAGGAATTACGGAAGTGATTAGATTTAAAGATTTGGGTTAGTGAGGACCCTGCCGATCTTTGCTGGCAATTTGAATTAAAAAGTTGGATGGTTTTCAGAATCATTTTAGTGGTGGCTCCTATCCATCAGCATCTTGGTGGGGTTGAATTGCTTGTGATGTATAATACATCTATTGGGGTACTGATAAGCGCTGATTGAATTCTTATTAGAATTTTGTGTTCTAGAGTTACTAGTGATCTAACAGTAGATTGTGGGCATTGTAGAAGGAAAGGGGCATAGTAATCGGCAGTGAGTTTAAACAATACGATATAAATAGTTGATGGGATGTTTCCCCCGGGTCCCCAATAATAGCAGAACAATCTAGTTAATAGGCCCCAATATTTTAGAAGTTTAGTTTTAATTTTAGCCACTAAAGCTGACCAGGATAATGTATAAGAAAACGGGATGCCTGTAAAATTCAGGTTAAATTCCGATTCCCACTCTTCCTGATTTGTTGCTGTTGAAGGGGGATCGGTGGGGATGTCGGTATGGAACTTCTGATATTTCCATGGGGATCGGATTTGTGTTTTAGATTGTCCAAAATTCACTTCCCAGATTCCCAAGGGGACAGGATTTCCTGACCGTTGGCTATTATAGGTATTATTATACTCTTTTGGTCTTTAAAATGTTTTTAAGAAGGCCCACCATTTGTGAGGAGGGTATCTGTGTAAGTATCGGACAGTAGTAGTCCAATGTTTCCGTTTTTCAGATTTCAGGGTGCGTCTGGTCATTGCTTGTACTGTACAGTATCTTTTTCATCTTCAACCAGCACGTTTGACAAGGGCAGCGGTTAAAGTTCTTTTTAGCTTCTTTTCTTGCTGTTGCAGCTGCAGTGCAAATGTCATTCCACCACGGGGGTTGTAAGCGTGGTCGTACTCTAGAAGTATCTTGTCGTTTGGTGAGGCTTTCTAACCACAAGGTGAGGTCTACAGTATCGACTGGTGTATTGTTGGGTTGTGTGGTTTCCTTGCCCAAAGTGTTTTGGTGAGCCGTACAGGTGGAGCGGCGGTGAATGCCGGGCCTAGTGGAACTTTCTACCGAGATGGTGATCGGGCTATGGTCGCTAGCGAGTGCTTTGTTTATGGTGGAACATGTGATGTTGAAGTGGGATGGTAAGTCTGACAGAGCTAAATCTATAGTGGAGGTGATCCAAGGCGGTCGGGAGGAGGTAAATGTGTGGTCAGGGGGGTAGTGTATGGCGAATTTGCGTTGTGATATCATGTGCTCTAGGTGTTTCCCGTTTTGATTGTAGGAGTTGCAACCCCACATCGGGGATTTACTGTTGAGATCGCCCACAATCAAAAATGGTTTTTTTAACGATTGATATAACTGGTCCCAGCTTTCTAAAGGGGTCGGTCCAGCCATATAGATGGCATATTAAGTTGATCCAGTTATTGCTAATCCAGATTTTGACGCTGATCATGGCTATTTTATCATTAGTATACGTGTTGTTGAAAGCGTGTGGTATATTCTGTTTAATGGCAAGTAAAATTCCGCCTCCTCTTTGGGTACGATTTAGTTGAAAAACTTTGTATTTTAAGATAGTCACTTTTTGGTCGTTATAAAGTAATGTTTCGTTTATCATTAAAATATCGTGATCGATTGCTAATAATTGTAGGTCTTCTCAGTTGGCTCGAAATCCTCTAATGTTCCAATGAAGTATCTTCATCATTGACGGGTCTGCTTGGCTCCTGTTGCATTTGTCGAGGGAAGGACGAGAGGCACCAGAGTTTGAACTGGTCTATGTGTCTAGTTTTGAAATTAGTCTCTTGGGAGATTAGGTCGTAGATAGCTTGGAATGTGTCAAAGATGTTTTCTTGTGCGTTTTGGTTCATAATGCGTAGTAAAATCTTTTTGAGCAAATCTAAACATTGTTCTGTGGATATTGAAATTGTATATTCCAGAAGTTGGTTAGTTGTTGGCCGAGATGGGTTACGGTTTTGAGTTGTGATCGCTCTTTGGCTATTTGTGGATGGGTGGAAAGGATTGAGTCTGTCCGGGGTAGCTTTAAAATACCAGGGGAGTGTATTATTGCCAGTGGATCTGATTTGTTGTTAAAGGGTTTTGATGGTTATAATTAATGTTGGTGACGTTGGATTGCGGAGAGGGAGGCCACGAGTCGCGCCTCGGTGGTTTCGCACTCACTTGTGCATAGGATGCCAGGTGGGTAGTCGTGTTTTTTGAATGTATTGACTTTGCCTCATTGTAGGGGATGTGCAATGTGTACATGATTTCTCGAATTTTAAGTTCTTCTATGTAGACAGGAGTCCGAAAAGGGTAATGGATACCTTAAACTGAAAGGAGACCCACACGCTAAACATTTGTGAAGATGTGTGGAACCGGCCGGGCCATTTACCTAGTGTCCTACCTCGCCTCCACGTGATGCGGACTGGACTCTCTGCTGTAAAGCAGAGTGACTAAAGAGGAAGGCTACTTTTAAGGAGTAAACCTTGAAAAATCCGGAAGAAGGCAATGGCAAACCACTTCTGTACTCTTGCCAAGTAAATGCTATGGACAGTAAACCTACAGTTGTCGATATGGTGCTGGATGATGAGTCCCCCAGGTCTGAAGGTACCTCAATGGCTACTGGGGAAGAACGAAAGGACTCCATGACTGGACCTGGCTGTTATGATGGGAACAGATCAAAGCTGAAAGGAAATCTGTTCTCTGATGTGACCAGGTACGGCAGGAGACCACCTCGTTTCACACAGTCGCACATAATCGGTGCTTGGAACGTTCGAAGCATGAGTCAAGGAAAACTAGTAATCGTGAAGGCAGAGATGGAACGAACCAAACTGGACATTCTGGGTGTAAGTGAATTGAAATGGACAGGAAGGGGATTCTTTAACTCAGATAAATACACTGTGTACTACTCGGTTAATGAATCTCTTCGTCGGAATGGATTGGCGGTCATCATGGAAAAGGAATTAGCAACTGCTGTCATGGGATACAAGCCAGTGAGTGACAGGATATTGTTTGTTAGAATTAGAGGAAGTCCTGTAAACATCTCAATTGTCCAAGTGTATGCACCAACATCTGATACTGAAGAGGAAGAAATAGAGACTTTCAGGAGGTGTTGGGTGCAATCCCCTGCAAGGATGTTTTACTGCTTATGGGCAATTGGAATGCTAAAGTTGGAGATCTTGAAGCCCCAGGCATTATTGGAAAATATGGACTAGGACAACACAACAGTGCAGGTGAACGTCTTGTTGATTTCTGTGAAGAAAATGGCTTGTTTATTGCAAATACATTCTTTCAGCAGCATAAAAGAAGACTCTACACTTGGACATCCCCAAATGGAAAATACAGGAAACAGATCGATTTCGTAATTGGAAGACAAAGATGGAGAAATGCATTTTTCTCTGCCAAAACACTTCCAGGAGCAGACTGTGGAACAGATCACGAGCTTCTGGTAACACCAAATTAAAGGTGAAACTAAGACAGGGCGTATTACTAAAGCTGCATCACGCTTTGACTTTAGAAACATTCCAGAAGAGTACAAGGTTAAGACTCAAAATCGTTTCAATGCACTCAGGGTAGATGACCAAACACCAGATGACATTTGGACAGAACTGAGAGACTGTATAAAAGAAGAAGCGCAGAACAATATTCCCAAAGTAAGCAGAAGGAAGAAATCACAGTGGCTCTCTGAGGAGGCCATCCAAGTAGCTGGTAAAAGAAGAAAAACGAAGGCTTCTGGAAATATTCAGGAAACACGAAAGTTAAATGCCCTTTTACAAAAGCTGGCAAGAAGAGACAAAGAAGAATTTCTGAATCAAGAATGTCAGCAAATCGAAGAAGCAAACAAGAAAGGCAAAATAAGAGATCTCTATAAAAACGTTCGTGAAATCAGTGGTAAATTTACTCCCAAAGTGGGTAACTTGAAAAGCAACTGTGGAAAGGAGTTGATTGAAAGAGATCAAATCAAAAACAGATGGATAGAGTACACTAAAACCCTCTACAGAGACAATAGAGAAGTAAAGGAAATATTTAGCGAAAGAGATTTCATCCAAGAACCACCCCCTTTGGAATCTGAAGTTCAATGGGCAATGAATTAGATTTTAAATGGCAAAGCACCTGGTGCTGATGGCATGGAGATCGAGCTGTTAAAGGCAGCAGGAAAGGAGGCATTGAGAGCTCTCACAACTCTCTGCCAAACCATTTGGACAACAACAAAATGGCCTACGGACTGGAAGAAATCAATCTTTATCCCCATCCCCAAAAAGGAGACGCCCGTATCTGCGAAAACAATAGAACGATAGCACTAATTCCTCATGCCAGCAAAATCTTACTCAAGATAATTCAGAAAAGATTGGAACCATTTGCCGAGAGAGAAATCCCGGAAGTTCAGGCTGGATTTAGGAAGCATCGAGGTACTAGAGACCAAATTGTCAATATCAGATGGGTTCTGGAGACAACAAAAGAATATCAAAAAGAAGTTTACATGTGCTTCATTGATTACAGCAAAGCTTTTGACTGTGTAGATCACAACAAACTGTGGAATATATTGAGAACAATGGGAGTGCTGGAACATATTATTATTCTGATCAAACATCTCTACCAGGACCAGGAAGCTACTGTCAGAACTGTCTTCGGTGAAAAAGAAAGTTTTAGAATTGAGAAGGGAGTAAGGCAGGGCTGTGCACTTTCTCCTTTTCTTTTCAGCTTTTACAGTGAGTATATCATGTGAATGACTGACTTAGAGGAGATGCAAGCTGGAATCAACATAGGAGGAAGAAATATCAACAATCTAAGGTATGCAGATGACACAACTCTCCTGGCAGAGAGAGAAGAGGATCTGAAGGATTAATTAGAAGAGTTAAGGAGGAGAGTGAAAAGTGCGGACTACTGCTCAATTTAAAGAAGACTAAGGTAATGACGACTGGTGGAACTACCAAATTCCAAATTGATGGACAAGATTTAGAGATTGTAGACCGTTTTGTCTTTCTGGGCTCAAAAATTGACAATGATGGACAATGCACAAATGAAATAAAAGCGGAGAATTCTTTTAGGAAGGAAAGGAATGATGGGTTTGGACAAAGTTCTGAGAAGCAGAGACATCTCTCTTGCAACCGAAATAAGAATTGTGAAGGCAATGGTTTTTCCTATGGTTTTGTATAGATGTGAAAGTTGGACAGTTAAAAAGAGAGAAAGGAAAAGGATTGATTCTTTTGAACTTTGGGTGTGGAGGAGGCTTCTCAGGATACCTTGGACTGCAAAAAGAACGAATAAGTCTGTTATTGAGGAAGTAAACCCTGTATGCTCACTCGAAGCAATGGTTGTGAAGCAAAGACTGTCTTACTTTGGACATGTATTGAGAAGAAATAATGGCTTAGAAAAAGCAGAAAGCAGAAGAAAAGGAAGACAAAGAACCAGATGGATGAAGGGCATCTTAGAAGCTACAAGCCTGCCGCTAAAGGAGCTGAGAGACCTAGTTCAGAATAGACAAAAATGGAGGGTCTACATCCATGGTGTCACCAGGAGTCGACCACGACTCGATGGAACATAACAACAACAACAACAACAACAACAACAACAACAACAACATGTAGACAGGGCAGTTACGGTAGTATGCTGAATGGTTGCCACCGCAGTTGGCACAGTGTTTATCCGGACAGTCGCATTGTTTATTATCATGTGTACTGCTTGGACATTTTGAACACATTTGGGGTTGATTGCAGTGATTAGAAGTGTGTCCGATTCTATGGAATTTGCCACATTGTGGCAGGTTAGGAACATGGAGAGTCGTCTCAAGCTTTGATGGTCGTATAAGATTTTTTTCCGGGATATAAGGCGTGTTTAAAAAGACGATAAATTTGCAATAATTTGCGTCTTGAAATTGCGGCATGATTTTTTTCACGTCTTATGTTGGCGTGTTATTTAAAATCTTCGATCTCAGTGTTGGCTGGCACTCCAGCTATCTCACAAGCTGATGTGGGGAGATATTGTGGGATAGAGGTGGACAGTGTGTAATTCCCGATTTTGGGGAATTTTAGGAATCTTTTAGCCTGTGCTGTTGTCTGAAATTTCACTAGGTATGCACCCGACTTTACCCTTGTAAAATCAGGGGCAGAGCCTTTCGTTGACCACAGTATTTGCTTGAATGTGGAAGGTGGAATGTTATTTGTTTTGTTGTTGGTCGACTGATGAGATGTAGATCCAGGGCCTTGATGCTACTTCAATCAGATATTCTGCATTCTCTTTGCTTTGGGAATTAGAGGTGGTGTGCAGGCTGATTTGTTCGACAGGCATTTGTGTTGAAAGGGTAATACTTTCCTCGTCTGTATTTTTTTTTTTGGCAGTTTTCTCGTCGGAGAGGGTTCTGGTGAGAATGAGCGTTCACTCTCCTCCCTAGACGAATCCTCAGACATCATGGTCAAGGAGGAGTTGTCATTATTTACGGAGTTAGGTTTTTTATTTTCAGACTTCCTGTTTTTCTTTTTCTTCTTCTGTTTGTTTGTACTTATTGCTATTTGCGGATTCGTAGTGAGGGGCAGGTGATTTTCCCCTGGCCGTGCAGGTAGGCGAGGGCACAGATTAACGATTACACAGATGGGACAATCAATTGCTAAGCAAAGGGAAACAGGATGACTCATCAAAACGATTGTAGCGCTATTGCGGTACAGTGGGACCGCAGCCTAAAATGCCATAGCAGATTAATGCAAAACAAGTTGAATTGGGCTCTTAAACATTTTTTCCTGGACTTTTAAAATTTTTTAATCGAAGAAAAAAAATTTTAAAGGATACTTTTGTTAATTTTTTATCCTTCTAATGTATTTTTTTCTTCGTTAGGAAGATATTTTGATCTATTTAAAATAAGTTTCAGAAATAATTCATTGTTTTTATAAGGTATTAATTTTTTGCTGTAGATTAGGTATAAATAAAGAAAAGCGAAAAATTTAAAGCGCCAAACTGAAATTTCTTAAGCGACCTCTCCCAAATTTAGATGCTTTTTAATAAATGCGGTATATAATTTCATAAATACCTCTAAACAATCATTCTGTTATCACTGAAACGACGGTAACTTGGTTGAATATCGACATCTTTTATGTATCAACAACCACGATATAAAAGATGAGCAGGATTTTTACATGAGAAAAACATTCTAAGACGCAGAAAGATAAAAACACACCTGTGAAAGGTCAGTGGTGAACCTTTAATATATCTATTGCTACAATTTAAAGCTGGACAAGAAATCGGCATGGAGTTTTACTGTGTTTGTCTACGCCATCTTCAAACGTAAACATACGATGAAGGCCATTTTTTGCCAACCAAAGCAATGGCCGACAGGCTTTCAAATGGAGACGCGTTGGTGGCGCTGAAAGCAGCTCATGAGCGATCTACTCATTTCATATCGTTGGGTTTTCAGCCCTTAACGAAGGACGTCACGGCCTTACCATGGATGAAAGAAACAGGATGGATGACTCCTATGAGTCGTGCGTGAGTTTTTTTTCAGTGGCGCCCTCTGGCTTCTTAAGTATAAAATACCGAAACATTTGGTTTCGCTTCGAATGGTTTCTGTTTACACAGCTGTTAGAGGAGAAAAGCATGGCCGCCTATCGCAAAAATATTACGTATTTCATTGAGTTCTTTTGAATTTTTTTGTATTAAAGTCTTTTTTATTATTTTATTGAATTAGTTTATTGAAGTATTAAGTTTTGGGGTTTTTATTAAAATTACATACGATTCTTTTAACAATTTAATTATATAGGTATAAAGTTTTTCTTTAAAAATTATATTTAAAATTACATTAAAAGATATCAAAATGAAAATGGAAAAGATTTCTTCATTAAATCATAACTGTACACATGATCTAAATATATATTATAAGTTTCAAAGAAATCGCAGCTGTTTCTGGTCTCCTAGCAATATGTGAACAATGGGTGCGTTCGGAGAACAGCCGCTTTTTCCACTGTTTCCACTTTGTCGTTCGAGAAACCACCACCAGAGAATTCTCAGTGTTCGGGAATGCAACGAAAATCCACTTATTTGATTTATTTCCTTCAATTTTTTTCCACTCGACAAAAGTCAGTGTAATCAACTTTTTCGATCAACCATTTTGGCTGCCGCAAAACAACTGAAAGTGACTACTTAAAAACAAAAACACTGGAAAACATATTCACTTTGAATTCACGGAGAATTCTCTGATTCTCGAGAAATTCACCAGTGGCTGTTCTCCGAACGTACCCATTAACCATGAGCCTATGGACAGCTTTTCCTCTTCTCCCTAAGTAGACGACAGATGCTAGTTTTCATGCAAAAATCCAGATGTCGCTCTGAAATCAAACTTGCTGGGGAAGTATAGGGAGTCGTCCATCCTGTTTCTTTCATCCATGGCCTTACGCCCTTCTCTTCGCGGGGATGATATTTGAATAGGATAATATAAACTTACCACTCAAGGGAATGTTAGTCGGGTAATTTCTGTAATTTTCTTAAGGGTCTACTCTTTTAGTGGGTGCTGTTAGGTTACTTATGATAATATTAGGATTATTTCATTAGGAGCAAGCTTGACGCACGTCTTGGCTATGCGCCATCTTAGCCGGAAGTCCGCCTTTCGGTACTTAATAATTGCCACTAGAGGGTAAGGGAGAGTGGGGGTAACAGGGACGCTTTTTTAATTTTATTATGTAAATTATTTTGTTTCTTTGATTTAAATTTTATGAATTTTTGTCTATTTATTTTCTATTTTGAAAACTGCATTTTCTATTTTGAAAAGATTATTTTTTCAATTGAAAACTACATTTTACAAAAAAATTGCAAAAAGCTGTAATAATGTAACCTGTTTACAGAAAGTGATCCCTGCACCAATTGCTATCTTTAAATTTTTTCATATTTTAACCGATTGGTCTTCTATACTCTCCTGCTCGCTGATATGAATCCAATATTTAAGACGTTTCTATCTCATATACGGCTTGATTACGACCGCCATTTTACTTCATTTACGCCTAGGAATTTTCTTTCCGATACTATCATTTACATGGATTACTCCTTACATTTTAGCTCTCTCTAAACGAAAAAAAAAACACCCTTTACTGTAAATTGCGTCGTAATCTTCGCCAACTTTATCTCGTTCTTTTAAAGATCTTTCTAACACTATCAGGCAATTGGTTAAGAGCTCGAAGCGGTCTTATTATTATAGCCATCTATTTACCCAACTGTCTTCTAATAAATCCAAATGGAAACACTTAAATAGACTAATAAAAGGAACTGCTGATTCAAATATTCCATTTAATTTATCCCATAACCCCGATTCTTCATCCCTAACTGACTTTCTCACAACTCTTCTCCCTCCTTCTGCCATTCTTAACAGTTTTATCCCTACCTATCCCTATAATATTGCTCAAAATTCTTCTACTTTTTTGGCAGTTCCCACTACTGCAGATGAAGTAATCAAAGTTATCTCTCAACTAAAATCCTCACCCGTTCCTGATCCTCATGGTTTGCGTTCAGGCATCATTCTAATTATTAACCACTGTATTGCATCTCTATTAGCTTATATCTAACAACTGGCACTTATCCAGAAGCACTTAAACTAACCAAAATTACGCCAGTCTTCAAAAAAGGTGACCCTAACGACTACTCTAACTATCGCCCGATTTCAACACTACCTAACCTAACCTAACCTAACCTAACCTAACCTAACACAATCATAGCGAAAATTTTCGAGAAACTTTTTTATTGTTGTCTATCCCAATTTATTCATTCTTTTAAACCTATTAATCCTTCACAGCATGGGTTCGAAGTGTGGACACTGCTTGTTACGATTTAATTGAATTTGCCTCTACTGAAATGTACTCTAACAAACATGTCGCTTTTCCCTTCATTGATTTTTCTAAAGCATTTGACTATTTCTACCTCAAATAGTACTACTTCACAAATTATCTTCTTTTTATAACATTCAAGGTCCTCCACTCAACTGGCTCTTTGAGCTGCTAACTAATCGTCGTTATTACTAAGTATCTTTATGCTATCAGTGTGGGGAAACGTGTCTGTCTGTCTGTCCGTCTGTCCGTCCGTAACTCTAACTCCTCCGAGGCTATGAAAGATTTTCAAAATCTGTTTTCGTCAGTCGATTAATGTGGTTTATGACACGAACAAATCACAATTATCTAAATCGGTTCATTGACACGTGCACAAATGATACCTCTATTTTCCCATCTAGCAATTTTCAATGGAAATATATATTAAGTAATATATCAAATAAATCTCTGTGGTTATTAATTACTGTTTTCGTCAATTGATAAATATGGTTCCGCGAATGAATTGTTATGAAGATGGGCATAGTGGGTACAATGGCACGTGCTCTAATGGTACCGTTATGGCACTCTCAAAATTTTCAAGGTAATATATATGGCATGTAACATATCAAACCACTTGGAATGACGTGTCATGAATTAATATAACGTAAAATTAATGATAGCCGAAATTGGTTCAAAGGCACCTTGTTTCGTGGAACCATTATTGTTCATTGAAACTTTCAATTCTAAGATATGGCATGTAATATATCAAACAATTTGGAATGATGTGTCATGAATGAATATAACGTAAAATTAATGATAATCCAAATTGGTTCAAATATACCTCAAAACTCTGCGGGGACGTACATGATTAATTACTGTTTTCGCCAATTGATAAATATGATTCCGCGACTGGTTTAGTTTACCCTTTCGGTACTTTGTTATGTCATTCCTTAATTGTTTCTTTATTTCTCTTTGGTAAATCCTCGTTAATTTTGACTAGAAATCAGAGTGTCCCTCAAGGATCAATCTTGTCCCCATTACTATTCAATTTATTTATCAACCATCTACCTAATGCGCTATCCATCTCAAACATCATCCTTTATGTAGATGATGTAACCTTATTGTTGTCTATTCTTAATATTTCTCAACTTACCATAGCCTTTAATAAGGTTCTCATCGAATTAAAACGGTGGAATGAGATGAATTCTCTTAAGCTCAATATCCGAAAAAAAAAATAAACTAAAGTTCTTTTACCAGCGGAATAAACGTAACATACCAACTAGTCCTCCAATTTACCATGATTCTCAACTGAAAATAGCCAATAGTTGGATAAATGAAACACAAAGGGGCATATAAAAATTACAAATTTCACAAGCAGACATACAAAAACGTACACCACTTAAAACCAAGTAGGAATAGTTAAAAGGCTTTCGGCAAAAAATGAAGAAGAAAAACGGCGCACTTTGGACTCAGGAAAGGAAGGAGAAACATCGAGAAAGAATAATAAGAGTTATGGCATAAAAGGAAAGCGGAAGGGAAGAAACACTTGAAAAGAACGTAGTCCATAGCGGCTTATTCGATAACAACAACAACAACAACGACAAAATAAACCTCATTTGTCAAATAAATTTGAAGTAATGACCAACAGTGAAGAAGGAAATGACAATTGTGATTTATCTCCTGAAAATTGTAATTTGCATCCTGAAAACAATGAACAGTTTGATTTGATCAGCAGTTTCCAGATTTCTCTCAGCTCTTTAAGCCTTGGATCCAAGAATTTCTTCTATATCCTTCAATGATATTTGTGGTAGTGCATTTAAAAACGGACTGAATATGCATGTATTCCTTCGCACCAAGCCGAGCTTCACCACTCAGCCTCGTTTTCGATCAAGCATAAGAGCGACTCTTTTTCATTTGAAAAGGCTAATACAACTTTAATAATAGTCTGTCTATTTCATCTTGGCGCCTGAGCCAATATGTTGCCATGGGTAACGTGAGAAGATTAACTCATAGCCTCTATTCAAGGTAAACTAAGCAAAACACCTTAAACCCATGCAGGCTTTGACTCCTCCTCATCTGTTCCTGCTTTGATCTGATTCAGCTTTGTTTTGTATCTGCAAATTATATTATACACTGTTTTAACTTTTTAAAATATACTTTATTCTTAGATAATGAAAGCTAATGTGGATAATTATGATGTAAATATCAATAAAAAACTCTTTAGCCACAACAAAGAAATAAAATACGGTTGTATTTTTCCATTATTTCTTTGTTGTGGCTAAAGAGTTTTTTATTGATATTTACAACAATACTTTATTCTGGAAATATAAATATATTAAAATCTAAATTTTTAATTTTCAAACTATGAAAATGTTAAAAATTATTTCTTATTTTATAAAATTAAAATGAGCTACACCATGAATTGGAATTAAATATAAAATTAATTTTCCACTGATTTCATGGAAATTTATATGGATGAATATTACAAAACAAATAGAAACCATCATTTAGATCAAACATTGAGACGAAAATAATTTTATTTTTTTGTTTTGAAATAAAGATGAACTATTTGATTAAGGGGCAAACTGAGGGAACTATTTTCGAATTCTTTATTAAAATATTCATACACTTTTAAAATAATATTTCTTGCGGGCTCTGCAATACTTTTCGCTTGGAAGTCATGTTTATGACTAATACGTGTGAATTAGTGCTACTGCTACTATGAATGAAATCACTAGTAAAAAACAGGCGCTGGCTGTTGGAGGCTAAGGGCTAACGTGATTGGCTGAATTATACCGTAGCCTAGGGCTGCAAGATCGTGTGATAAATCACAAATCTATTGATTTTCGGGGTCTGTTTGTGACCAAAATATAAAATTTGTGACTTGTGATAATTCTTGTGATATTGTTTCTTCGAACTTGGTCAGACATCCAGTTGACAATAAGCTGTATTTTCTATTTTTGTGCCCATTCTAAGGGAGTTTCAAAAGGCAAATGTAATGCTTCAAGCTGACAATGCCGACCACTTCAATTTGTCAACTGGTCTTAGAAGGTTTGTTACCAGTTTGATATAAAGCGCATAGCAAAGCCAAGTGTTGTTCGTCGATTAAATAATGATGAATTACCAGTAAGCTGCCAGTTTTGTGAAAATGATCTGCTGCCTCTTTCGCATGTTGATTTTGGTACAGCATCCGCTCGAGCAATTCAGCATTCTAAGCTTGACCGTGGTGCAAAAGATAATATCAAAATGCGCTGCTTTGCATTCTTAAAGGTAGCAGTGATTGAATGCCAAAAAAAGGTTGCCTGACAACTGGCTATTATTTGAAAAATTTAAATGCTTTCACCCATCTAACTGTGTGTCACAGTTCAGAGAAACACACTTCCAATCTTCTAGTTCTCGAATCCGCCTGGCTGTGGGTTCGAATCCCGCCGTGGGCATGGATGTTTGTGTTTGTCCCGGGCTGCGTACAGATATAACTTGTGTAAAAGGCGCAAAATGACCATAGTAGTCGACGCCTTAATTTCTAACCCCCCCCCCCCCCCCAACACTTCCAATCAAGTTTGCTTCAGAACTAGGTTTTGATGTGAGTTGTTTAGAGTCCGATCAGAGACTGTTTATTTCCACCAATTGGAAGGATCACATTGACCTCATGGATGGAGAAGTTTCAAGCACTGAATTCTGGCAAGTAGTCTTTGATTGTAAAAATTCTGTTGGCCAAAAATTGTTTCCCCACTTAAGTAAGTAAGTTTGTGTTAGCGATTCTGAGCCTTCCTATAAGCAATGCATCAGTAGGGAGAGCATTCTCAGTAATGAATGCTATAAAAACAAAAGCTAGAAACTGTATAGCCTACAAGAATAAAGGATTCCTCTTATGATTATACTTATCTCGGAAGCCTCGCTCAAACAAGGTCATGCGTCTTCCTCTAATAGAAGAACAATATTTAAATCGAAAGATTAGCCATAAATAACATTGTAGCATATTTAAATCGAACCCTAAATGTGTGAAAAAACGAATTTAATTTCCAATAGCGGGGCGTCCATCTTGGTCAGCAGAGTCAAGGCTTTGCTTCACAGGGTAAATTAATACATTGCATCAATACATACGTAAATAAAATAAAAATTAATTAATTTATTATACATTGATGATGATTAATTTCGCAGGGCATGTATTAATTTACACTGTGAAGTAAATCATAACTCCGTTGTCGTCAAACAATAAAAAAAAAAAAATTTGAAATTACACAGTAGAGGACTCGTATTCAGGTTTTATTATTAAACAATATTTAATAAAAACTATACTTCATACGGCCAAGTCTACGATTCGGAATAAAAGAAACAAAAATAAATACTATATCGCAGGATTCGAACACGGTATAAAAAATGGCTAAACATTCAATACGAATTTAGTGGATTGCTGAAATGGCACAGTGCAAGATACTAAAGAAATATCAACATTCGTAATAAACCTTGACAACTTTTTAAGCAAACAAGTAGATATAATAGTCTCCGACAACGTACAGAATGTAACCGAATTTTTCATAAAAAGCGTGGATGCCGTAACACCAAGACCTTGAGACAATGCAGTTCCACATGCCCCCGTAGTAGAAACGGAACCTGTCAGAAACATCGGCTGCAATGGCATTCGGGTTGGAGGAATGGCGCAAGGCGGCCACAGCAGCTTCCAAAGCAAAGTTCTGTTTGCTTCTGTCCAAATTGGTATCGACGATGTAGTTACCCGAGAAAGACGAAGTTTCCCTACAGAGAAAATAAAAAGTTGGTTGACCATTAAGAAATTTATATTTAGATCGCTCGACTCGAACCTTTCAGTTAATTTATGTTTGGTAACTGGCACTCCTATTATGTTCATTCTTGTGTATTTCTTAACGATAAATCAATTTATAAAGGCTGTAAAAAGTCATTGATCATTTTAGTGTTTGTTTAATCTAAATAGAACATCCTTGTCTCACATACGTAATGAAAGTTGTCGAATCGTTTTCCTTTCCGGATGAATCATTCGTTGATGGTAACGAATTTCCTGTTTGTCCAGTGCTACAAAAAAGAAACAAAAAGCATGAATGGCAATTTTTCTTATTTTTACCAGAAGTTATAGTTTTTCAGTGACTACACGTTTCCGTAAAATATTGTTTGACATCTTAATAAAGACCTTGTAGTTTCAACACTTTCTATCCAAATCATTAAAAGAAAATTCGAATACTAAAATTTTTATAAAATAACTCGGCAAATATTTGAAATATCATCTATCATACAATAAAAGGATGGTTTTATATGAATAAAGAATAATGAATTTTTAGTGTTCTATAGAATCTAAATTGGCGTTAAAAATTCATTAGTCGCGTTCGCAACCTCTTAACTTTTCTCGCTTTTCTCACTTATTGAATCGCTGCTTTGCTCGTTTCGATGATTGCCCACCGATAAAACTTGTAATTTAAAGGCGTAAGTAACGTATTTAAAATTGTAAATTTTTTTGGTTAAAAATTAAAAAATAATAAAACAATGGAGAACAATAAAAAAACATTTTTCACAACCAATAAGACTCTTACTATTTTTCAAACAATTTCAATATGTTCATCATGCTATTTATGGCTGACGCAGTTTTAGATGCAAAAGTAACAAAAGCAGCAAAAGTGATCTTTTCACTTCCGGTTTCATTCACAATGAAAACCTATTTTCTTTACTTTTGAAAAGCAAAGACAAAGTCACTTTCCCTTAAGTGAAAGGTATTGAATGCGACTATTGTTTGATACTTACATTTCAGAAGAAACAGTGTTGTTTGACTGAGTGCTGTTGCTTTCTTGCGCTGAAACCTGAGTGCTATTGCTTTCCTGCGCTAAAACAAAAGTAAAATCGAAGTATAAGTATCCCAAGGCTAATAAAATTTATGAGAAAAAAAATCTTGGTTGTTAACAAAATTTTTTAAACATTCCATTTTAGACTGAATTAAAACCAGATTATTGTATATTGACATAATAAATAGTAGGCAGTAAATATCTTCTTGAGGCATATGTATAAAGAAATGATTGAATGATGTTTTATAATTCATGATTCTTCTATTTATATTTTATACAAAAAATAGTGTTTAATGTGATGTACATAATAACCCAGGGTGGCAAACAAATATTACCATTACTCATCAGCATTCATAATCGATAAAATGGTAAGGGCCCAGAAAATTAAAAAAAAAATATACTTAAGAATGCGTGTTACTGCACTGCCAGAACGATGCTAAAAACGCAAAATATACTAAAAATAAGTTAGTTTTATCCTCAGTTATATCTACCGTAATATCAGTTTAACCATATGCCATTTCTGGTCCATCTAATGCCACCACTTCTGGCCTATTTAATTTTAAGTCGTTAAAAACATTATTACTGATTTGCAAAGTCGGTCATTCTGTGGCCAATTTTTTCGAATTTTTTCGATTTTGACTTCAGATTCGGAAAGAGTATCAAAAAGTAAGTAAAAGTTATAATACAGTAACCAAAATGTTTCGTGACGTTATCATCAGTCATAAATAACGACGTAGTAAATTATTGTACATTTATTTTATTCATCAAGATAATCGTTCTCAGTTATAATTACATTTTCCCAACGAATTATAAGCTTATCAATGCCTTTTTTCTAAACGTTCTTTTCTCTAGAGGCAAAAAATTCTGCGACCGTCTGCGTGACGTCTTCTCGGTTTGGGAACTGCTGATCCGGAGTTTGTTGTCCATAGTCAAAAACAAGTGATAAGCTGATGGGAATGAGAACTTCTCAGCCAAGGGTGTTGATCACCTCCTTCGTCATTTTTGCCGATTGGGATCTGGCGTTGTCTTGAAGAAGAGAACTCTTTTCCTATTGAACAGTGATGGCTGTTTCTAACGCAGTACGGCTGAAACGCGTTGTAATTGTGATACATACAGCATTACCTTCTGTTGATGAATGTTGGGTTTGGCTGTCATTAAACTAGTGGACGAACAATGATGTTTTCTCTTCCAGTTATCGGATGCAACCAATTTCACATGTCAATATCCTGTGCAAAAATGAGACATTTTTTTGGACGTGACAGTAATGATGAGCAAATGATGAACCTCCAAACCTTTGTGGAAGATCCCGCTAAGTTTGACATGGATTCTGCTCGATTCCTCTTTCAGCTTTGCTTCATCCACAACTGCTGAACAGCCGTTCAGATCGCCCACTGTTGATTTGGGCAGGTTCAATGTAGGTATCCCCTATTGTATGTGCGATGACGGTACGTTTTAAGCTACGTGTTCCTCGGTGCGACTATCACGATGATCGTGCAACGATTAAACGTTGAACGATAATCGTTGGTTACCATTTTGGTTGGAGCGTCTGCGATTTTTTGATTTTTCACTAGTCGCGTGTTTTCATTCGCAGTCACATCGTTCTAGAAGAAGGTTGTGTTTAACAGAATGAGTTGAGTAGACGTAAAAAAATATTAATTAAATGCCTTTTGATTGAAGAGATGGAAGACGACATATATAATGAAAAGAGCCAAAAAATACCGTATGTTTGAGCTCTTATGTAAATCGAAAAAAATCATTGATTCATTGATCTGAATTACGAATAAAATGCCATGAACGTTTAAAAATCGATAATTTTTGACTACTTTGTGCACGAATTACACAATGTTGGATAATATAGTTATTGAATATAGTAAAATTTTGTTCATTTTGTGGTGCACTTTCGTCAAAACATTTTACATTGAAAGTATTAAGTTGTAACGTTTCACGTGTTTTTATAGAGGATTTGAATATTAATGAATTCATGTTAATGATAATTACTCTGATTGTCTTTCAAAGTGAGGGTTATTTGAGTTTATTTGATATATTTGTGTAGTGTTTATAAGAGTTTGGCAATTAGAATAACCTATTGTTGAGTTAATGAGCATTTATGAAATTAGATTGGTAATGTTAGCAATAAGTTTTCATGTGGAGGGGATGTTCAAACTAAGAGGAAATGGTGATTATCGGGTTGTTTAATGAGTTAGAATAGCATTGGTCTGTGGAATGACTGACGAGATTATATATTTTGATGAATAATGACCAATGTCTTTTATGAGATTAAAAGTGGAGGAATCTTTATTAGCAAATATGCAATTTTGGTGTTATCACTTTCGATTTTGAGTACTTTTTTGAGAATGAGAGTGAGGCCGGAAGTTGGAAAAGGATAAATTGAGAGGCCGTTTAGAGGGGGGGGGGTGTCTCACCATTTTAGTAGTTTTATGGAGAATATGTTGATATGAGATGAATACTAATAATGATATGACAATGTGCAATACACCCGATTTTGAGAATATATTGAGAAACGATATTATGCGAATCCCCCCATTTATGTGAATAAGATGATCAAGCCATTGAGATAAGAATTTATGTGATATGGAAATTCATGGCAATACATTATGAGAGAAACAAATCAACCAGGGAGGAGATTATTTAGAGGATCCAAATCGATTGAGGAGGCAACTGAGAATCAACAAGCCACGTATTGAGTTTTGGAGATGGTGCAGGTGTCTGTTGATCTTACCTTAGACTGTTTGAGGACTAACGGACTCATGAGGTAGTAGATCCAGATTCCTGTATCAACGCAAAGCGGAAAATCTTCAAGGCAGATTAGTGTGTGCTTTACAAGAAATGAAATTTAGTATTGTGCTCGATATTATATGTGTATGTGCCCCTAGATATATATTGATATATTTTAAAGTGATTATGTGCAGTGTAACAAATATGGATATAGAGAATTTGGCTTAGTGGACAAGAACTGTAAGTTAATAAGTTTTCTTTTGTAAGACCCACTTTGTTGTTTTGAATTATAGAATTAAGTGAATTTTAGAAATAAGATTTAGTGAGACTTTACATTGATTAATCACAGTAGCAAAACTTGATATTTGATTAAGATAGAGGCATTATCTAAATTTAGCCCTAGATTTGAGTTTGATTTAATTCTTTAGATTAAATTTAATCAGCAGCTGCATTTAGAATTTGGTTATATTTAATCCAGTTAAATACATAGAGACTTTTAGAATGTAAGATTTAGCATGTAAGTTTCTTAGCATTTAGTCTTTCTTTTCAGATTGATATAAATTTTCCTGAAATAAAGATTGTTTTGTTTGATTTTAAAACCTTGCCTAATTATTTCAATCGAAGTAATTCACTCTCGAGTTAATTTATTTTAAATTCAACGAACCCGACACTCTGTCTTTGATTATATTGGAGATTTTGGTAGGTGTGTCACAATGGCACCCAACTATGAATATGGTCATCCTTGTAGTCAAGAACGGAGATGTTACAATGGCGCCCAACGTAATTTCTTATAGAGAGTGTCCATGTTACAAAGTAATTACACTAGCCAACAAAATTTAAGTTTTTTCTTGTAACTAAATGCAAGTGGGTGATTTTTGGTAATATTTTTTCTGCTGATTACGAATATAATTTTTAAATTTCTCTAGCACGCACAGTTTTCTTGTTTTACAATGAAACGTTTTTAAATCATTCAGTGTTTGGGGCCTGGTAAATTTCCTTGCGGCCCCAAAATATGGATACTTTAACATTGTAGCCGCTTCTTTTCACACCCATTACTTTAACATAGAAATCTCGGTGTGCATAACTTGGAAACTTTACGTGATAGAAAAAATCTAAAAGCAGATTCGGATTCTACATACAAATTACTACTAAGAACACTACGTGTGGTCTTAGTTACAAAATGTGTGTTGACTAGTGTTATTAAAAGAAAATATACAAGTATTTAAATAACTAAAGAACAATTTGGTTTCCAACTTTATTGGCAATCTCTCGCGCATATATTATCTTGACTCTTTGATCCTTGAAGGACGCATGTGACAATGATGCGCCACTTCTTCGAGAATAATTTCATCATCGGTGTCAGAAAACGTCTGCACATAGTCTTCTCACAACAAAAATCGTTAACGACTAACGATTATATTCTCCCTTCTCCTGAACGACTATTCAAGACGTACGATCATCGTTGACGACTCTCGTGGCAGTCGCTCGGAGCAAAACCGTTCCATAGGAAATACAAAGAAATAGTGCTCAACGATCATCGTTGAACGATCATTGTGATAGTCGCACCGAGGAACACGTACCTTTAAAAGGTGTTCGGTTTCGAATGATCATACAGTATAGATCGAGTTAACTTGAATGAGTATTACCACTGAGAGTTTGAGATGGTCATTCTCTGCTGAAAAATAAGGGAACAAAATTTTGGCTCGATTTAAGTTGATAAACCACTCATGTAGAAATTCATGTAAGATTCGGATAGAACTTTTGCTTGTTAGAAGATTGTATAATATGAGCTTGCACGCTTTAAATCTTTACAAAAATAAGAAGTTAGTGCCGATTCTAAGCTTTTTTAATAAAAAAAAGAAATTAATTTAATCTATAAATTTAAATTTTTTTTGAAATTCGCTACAATCTGAAGTTGTGTTCATATCATAACATGTGCTAAGTTAATATGTATATAATAGAAAGTATTTTTAAAATTATAATTAAAAGTTAGTTGTTTAAGCAGGTGATATAATAGAATTTATTTTAATTTTATATTTAGAGCAAAAAATAAATAAAGATCACCTGTGATTTCAACGACGGCGAAGACCAGCCACAAGATGACCAACTTCCACATCTTTCAACGTTCCAAAAATTCCTTAAGGAAAAAATATAATTATGTATACCATATCCAATAAATATTATATCTAAAAAGACATTCTTCATGTTATTGCATTTTGTGAAATATTAGACTCAAACTTAATTTCACGAATAATACAGGATGAGCACAAAGCCTTTCCCTGATAAAGAAAATTAATAAAATAAAACGCTATGTCAGATACGCTTTTTTATATTATGATCTCCATCTCAAAAAAACATTAAACTGCTGGTACGGTAGGAGCCGAAACGATATAGGTGGCACTCACATTGGTCATATTGAAAATGAGAGAGAAAGCTCAATGCGCTTCATGGTTTCATGAGACTAAATCATCGATTAGCGTACAGAGGAGATTTAAAAATCTGTATGGACGCGACCCTCCTAATGTTAAGAGCATCAAACAAAGTATGACAAGTTTATAGAGACAGGAAGCGTTGCTGACCTTACAAACGGATGGCCCGGTTTGTTTGGCCATGCAGAGTTTTGTTTTTTGCTCAGTCCTCCATTCCAGGACCGGTTTATTTGGACATATTGCGGTGCTATGTAACGCCTCAATTAAAGAAGTACCAACAATGGGGAATTTAACAACAGGACGGTGCCCCGCCGCATTGGGTGTTATCAGTTCGTGAATTCTTCGATTCAACGTTTCCCAACCGATGATTTGGAAGAGATGATGGCCCTACAGAATGCCCCTCTCCCCATAATACCCTTAGACTTTTTCCTGTGTTGATATGTTAATGATAAAGTGTTTGCTGCACTGGTTCCCGATGTGAACACTTTAAAGGCAAGAATAACGGATGCGAAATTGAAGGTAACGGAAGACATACTGGCGAATACGTGGCGAGAAATTGAATACTGATAAATGCATATGCTGAAGTGTACTAATGATGTGAAAAAAAACTGTTTGAAATGAAGATCATAATGCAAAAAAACGTATGTATCTATCTGAAATATGTTTTTTTATTAATTTTTTTTTTATCAGGGATAGACTTTGTGCTCGCTCTGTATGTCCTTCCATCTGCCTATGTTCAGCTTTCACCGGCAACGTGGGGGCACTAATTTCCACCAATATTGTAAGAAATAATGAATAAGAACAGGAGCTAAGTCTCCAAACATCAGTTAATACGAGTAGTAATTTTTTAAAAAGAATGGAAAGAAAAATTCTGCGACCTGGATTCGAACCAGGAACACGAATATTACGCTCGACGCCTCTACCAATTGGGCTATCCCAGACACCGATTAGCTATGCTGTCACTAAGTGTCTTAAAGATGGTCGTCCTATTCATTATTTCTTATGTGGTCATCAAATTTTCTGACGGTTGGGCAGGAGAAATTCACGATCTGTGAACCTGGTGCTCGCCTTACCATTGGCAGCCAGTTAATGTTATAAAAGGGATGGGAAAATACGTATTGACTCGAGAAAAATCTTTGTCAGTATAATTGGATCTGAAATACTTGTAAGGGATTAATATTTTCAGGAACTCTGTCTTAAGAGTCCTTTTTTAATCTTAAATACAATATTTTATTTCATGAGAAAGATACCTTTATCTAATAAGTAGGGGTTATATCCTTAGAAGAACTTAATCGCGTTTCTTAGCTAGGATAATTACTCCTGGGTTAGTATCGGTAAAGTTATTGAAGCGTAGCGGCACGTTTCAATGCAAACTTTAGTTATTGGATTGTTGCTATACGGTATATATTTACTTCTGCTACGGTGGCAAAACCATGTCATTTAACTTCGGTAGGTTAGTATTTAATGTAACAGGAAATATTGAATATCTGTAGATATGGAGAGGTCTAATTCCTATGAATTAATTTAATTCCTATCACTTTAACTTAATTCAATTTTTAATTAATTTAAGAATTAAAAACATGAAACTCTGAATCAGTCTAATAGTTACCTCTATATTAAAGGAAAGACAGTTCTCGTAAATTTATATTTCGTAAATGGGCATGTATAATGAATAATTAATGAAGTATTCTGGTTCTATTTTGTAATAAACATAAAGAGAAAGCATATGCGGAAGGTTTTTATCTGATTGATAATAGTGTAGATATCAATGTTTGAAATTGGATCATAGAAAGATACTTTAAAACTCATCTTCAAAGAAACATACGAGTGCTTACCTGTGAAGGATGATGACTTGCTAAAAAATAAAACCCAACCAACAAACTTAACCGTGTTAGAAAAATGCCAGAGCGACAGTAGATTATACTTTGCTATCAATATTAGATTTTCTTCTTTTCTCCCGTTTTTTATATTTTAATAGCGAATGGGTCGAGGCGGTTTCGGCGTTCGAGCTTCCCACAGACAATGAATGGAGGTCGTCCGTGGCAGATGTTAAGTCGATGGCGGTGAGGGAGGGATGTCGAATGCTGGTCAATTCACGAGGAAGAAATAGTTCCTGGTGCTTATTCATATCCAAAGATACACATATTTATTTTCCTCCAAATGAGGAATGGATGAGCGGAAAAATAAGCTTAATGCATTTCTTTTCATTTTCCGTCGATCGTTATTACATTCATACAGCAACTCTCCCTTAATTAAACACTCCAAGGACTTGAGGCTTATGATTTACTTTGGTTAACATTATACAGTTTTTAACTCATGGAGATGAAAAAAACAATAGATAATGGCCTAAATGCGATTATGTTGTCATTCCCTTTATTCGAGATAATCTTTGTATACATTTTTAATAGATCTATAACATCGTTTATAGTCCCTCAATAAATGGTGCAGGAAAGATGAAACATAAATAAATAATAGATTATTGATTCCGTGTATTAATAATAAAATGTTATAATATACATCTTTTACTTATGTGTTGATTTAAAAATTCTTAAGAGTTCTATGATTGAAGTTGCAGTTTCTTTCCTTGATAGTTAATTGAATTGGATCAACTCAAGTAATCATTAAATTAGCTATCAATCTCAAAAATCCATTAATAACTTTCAGATCAGCAACAAGGAAAGAAAATTTTTGTTACAACATTACACAACTGATATGTAAATTCAATCATCGATTGTATATTTTATATATTTTATTCGTATTGGATCATTTATGGAGGAACTATGGCTAATATTATATACATCTATCAAAATAATGTATGACTATTAATTCATCTTTTCATGTATAAATATTTTTTATGATAAGAGACCGGTAAGGTGTTAAATCACATTAATACGAATGTGGATAGCGTATCTACATGATCTAAATTGACAAGAAACTCCATATTAAAATTATCTGCAGAATTTAATAAAGAGCAAGAGATAACAAATTTATATACAAAAATATAAGAAAGTTTATATTTATTTGTTAAATTTCACAAATAGTTATTGTTTCCGAGAGTTTTCTTTTTTTAAGAACTTACTTATTTTTGTGGAATAATTTATTTAGTTTTGCAAGAAAAGTTTTTGACTCAGTTTTTACAGGAGGTAATCACCAATAAAAATAAATGAATTATTAAAATAACCTTGAAATAACGAAAACATCTAGTTCATCGAAATCTTCATCAGCTTAAAATTATTCAGCAAATTTTTACTGTATTGGTCTACACAATAAACAAAAAAAACACACTATTACTTGTATCATATTCCTGATCTTTATCTGAAGATATAATTATCTGATCAACAAACAGTTTTGTGTGATTCAATAAATCATTTAAAATACTTTTTATTATCTCAACACATAAAACTTGAAAATAAATCAAAATAAAAAACAATAATTTCCCTCCAAAAAACCAAACTGAAAAATATAAAATACTTTTCTTTTAAAATTATATCCCTACGAAAACATTATGCAATATCAACTAGTTAAGAATGTGCAAGCTTTTATTACCAAAACAACAAACTGAAAAAGTTTCTGGAAATTATACTTCAATTTAGTATTTTATTATAACATACATTATTAATAAAAACGATTCCCTTTGGAAGCTGCACTAATTATCTCCATTAATAATGATTAATTTTGTATTAAGAATTACCTTGTAATTCACGATTTAAAAATACAAATAGGTAAAACAGAACCAGAAAGCCAGAAAATGTGGATGCACTAACACTAAACATATAAAAATGAATACACTTTTCCACATACAGTTTAATACGGATATAATACGTCTATTTCTTCAGCGTCAAAAGACGGACTATACAGTCAATTATTATGGATACAATAGATCTACAAAAAATTACGGATAAGACCAATCCGAATAAATACAAAAGAGGATCAAGACTTTATGAAACTTCCAATTGTCATCCAATCACTGACGTTCACGGGACCTTGCTCCACATTAAGTAGCTGATTGGATGTTAGCTTGGCAATCTCTATTGATTCCAGAAAGTTCAATAACTTTGGATCCTGGGCAATATGGAGGATCATAGTTGTGCTTACAGTTAATGGTGTGGTTGGCAAAACGTGAAGCTTCAGTATTCCCATTTTTAATACATGCAAATTGTTCTTTAACTCTTGTGGAAATTGTCCTCCGTGTTTCTCCTCGATAGTAGCAACTACACGTGGTGCACTTAATTTCATAGATTCCTGATCTTTCTACGACCGAAATTTTATCCTTAGCACTACCTAAATATTTTTTGAGAGAATTTTGACTTCGATAGGCTAATTTTAAACCAAAAGACCTTGCGGTCTTATTGAACCCTTTGTTTAATTGTTTGTTATAAGGAAGAACTAAGAATTTACAATCATATCATTTTTAGTTTTTCTTAATGTGCTGATAATTTCAATGCTCAATGTAACGTTGATTTTCTTTGAAAGTTTTTCCACAATATCAAGGTTATATCCATTGAACATCACAAAACTCTTGATCTTATTTAGGGAAGAGTAGAATTCCCTACCTGTTCCCTGTTATTTAATTCAGTAATTCTTTTTTCTTTTGTCATTGGAATTACGTGTGCCCTCCGTATTAAATGATCAAATGCTGCTAATTTTTGAGTATAACAATGATTAGAATAGTTATGAATAAAGGAGGGAACAAAATTACTTTTCCGGTAGACATCAAACTTTAGCAGATTTCCTTGTCGGTAAATAGTCAGGTCTAAAAAGGGTAAGGAATCATTTTCTTCTTTTTCAATTGTAAACCTAATACTCGATGATAATTGATTCAGTTCTTCTAAAAACTGGTCTTTGTCCATCAATATCAACTGAAACACTTGTAAACAAGTTGGCATGTCCTTTGTGTTATTCCAAATGAGGTTCCATGCATTCTTTGGATGCATCTTATAGGGAGGGTTGTTACAAGTGTATGGTGACGATTGTTAAAACATCGTAGCACGGGTTTGAAATGCATGAGGCTCGTAAAATTCTACTCGTGAGTTCCTTAATAATCGAACTTATCATTTCGTTCTTCATTTTCAAGTTTGCTGCCGAAAATGCCTCAAAACTTGAATCGTTCTTGGAGGGCTACGTCTTAGCCCAGAATAATAGAACAGTGAAAGGAGAAAAGGTTTCATCATTTCCAAGAATGATATAACAAAAGTTATCAAACGCAGAACACAAATGGGTCCAAACAATCAACAGTATAGCGCTGATGAACTAAAAGCGCACCCCGTTCTATTGTGAACTAAGGCTAACATTTGAACAATGAAGCGGCTAGTCCTTACGGAAAATCCGCCAACATAACGGCCCATTGCAAGCAAGATTGGAACCTCTGTGGAATTGGTAAACCGTATTATTCCAAATTAGAACGCCGTTGCTCACGCTTGTTGCTAAGAAATATTGGAGAGAGGTAGGCTAAACCAACAGCAGAAAACTTTATGAATGCTATTTGGCAGGGGACAAATGGAAGAACCTAGTCACCTTGGATTAGGCTTGGGTCTATTTATCGAGAGATGACAAGACACGGGCAATTTTTTTATCGACAGCAGGGTGATGCGATTCGACCAGACTGACCACTCAAAGCTAGAAGAGTTTTCCGAAAAGATTTATGGTGGTTGCTGGGTTCAGCTACAGTGGGCGCCTGACCATCAAAAAGGTAGATTTAAAGCAAAGATAAATGCTGCCTACTATCAGGAAAACATACAGGGTGTTCATAAAATGAGGGATAATAATTACCTAGTGTGATTCCATGCGTCAATCTAAGCAAAAACTTCCGTATCGAAAATGTCTAAAACTCAGTGTCAGATCACTTCTCAGAGACGGAGTCGAGCCAAGAGAAGTGATCAGACTAAGTCGAACACACAGGTACAGCAGCAGCGAGTGGGGTTAGTAGAAGTGTGGGTGGAAAAACGGAGAAATATATTCCCCCCTTATAGGCAATTTTTTAACCGGTCCCGAAGGTTCGAGAGGCACGGGGGGGACGAAGCTCATTGGCTGCTAGTTTTAATATGCAAAGCGGGCTAATTAAAAAGCCAAATACAAGAGGCAGCCAAAGCAACAATCGAGGCAGATTGAGTTTCCCGAGATGAGAGACTTCCAGGACGGACGTTGTAGTGAATAGTGTTAGTGTTTGTGATTAAGTGATTTTAATTCTTGAACTTAAAAAGTATTCACGCCGCAACCAACCAACCAACGCGTGCGTGAGTGATTTTGTGACTTTGAGTGGCCCTCCCCCCGGTAACCCCCGGGGGAAGTTTCACCCCCTCCTCCGAACTTTCCTTCTTTAAGCCACGGAGAACATGGTGTTGATGGTTGCCGACGGACCAATAGTCGTCGGCATGTTTATGAAAGAACTGTATTTTAAGACAGGCATCCCGCCCGTGTTGCCGTCTGGCGATCCTGCTATTTCTGTCGTGCAGAGACTTTCTCCAAACGAATGGAGGATGCTCTGCCGACAGCGAAACATAGCAGACCGTGTTGTGTCTGCGGATTACGTCAAGATAGGGCAAACCACCGTCCGCCTGGTCTATGCTGAGCCCGGATATCTGCCCATCTGTATCCGGGGCGCCTCGCCGCTGATGGAAGAAGATTACCTGAAGCGTTACATGTCCGACTATGCTCAGGTAAAGAAACTAGCTTACCCAACGCATCCAGATTCTCCCTTGCAGAAAACTGGCGATATCATAGTGGACATGAACCTTCAGAGGGACATTCCAGAGAACCTTGTAATGCACGGTAACAAAGTTCGCGTGTCTTACAAGGGTCAAAGGCAGTGCTGCTGGTACTGCAAGAAAACGTCGCACGTCAGAAAAGACTGCCCTCTCCTAAAGAAATGCGATCCCTGCAATCGCATTGCGAGCAAGTACCACCAGTGCCCGGAGAGGATGTTCCAGCTTCGCCTAAAGGAATGTCGTCCCAGCAGCAAGACATGATGTCATCACCGGCCAAGTCCTCAGGGCCAACCAGAGCTTCGTCGCCTGGATCACCATCGCGGAAGAGCCAAGTTTCAACGGCTCTTCCGACTCTTCCCCAGGAGCAGAAGGAGATGATGCCACCACCGCCTCAAACATCTTCGACTCCAACTACATCTTCGGAGCCCAGGAGGGTGCGGTCGTCGTCACCTGATTCCAAGCTCCCAGAGATAAAACCTCTTCTTCAATCATCAATGGATGTGACGATGGGTGAAGACGAGGCTTCTGGAGTTGACGACGTAGATGCTTCAATAGGAGCAGAATCCGCCTTCTCAGTGGAGGAGTTTCCAGCTCTTCCTCCACCAGCGCAGTCAACAACATCACAGCCTGCGCAGACTATTAATACGTCGTCACCTTCCAGGATGACATCTTCTGCTGGGCCCTCGCTTCCATCAGCGCAGAAACAGCAGGATTTTCTTGTGAGGACGAGGAGTCCCCGCAAGAAAAAATCCAGACGGGATCGTGGCAGCAGGGACGAGAGACGAGCCACTTCTTCCTCCGAGAGAGACAGCCGCGCGAGCCACCAGCGCAGCCCTTCTTCCTCATCAAGTCGTCTCCGATGAGAAGAACGAAGGAGCCTCCCGTATCATCTGGAAGCCCAAGTCTCAACCGGATACAGGTCAGCAGGTGCGCCATTAAACATCCTCAATGAAGGTCATTTCCCTGAACGTGCGTTCTCTTGGTTCCTCTTTTAAGCAATCGGTGTTGTCATCGTTCATTGCCCTGTACAGGCCGGACATCTTGTTACTTCAAGAAGTAAAACTTGCCACTTCACAACAGTGCTACGACCTTCCGGGCCTTCGCAGTCAATACACCAACGGACAATTCTTTATCAACTCTTCGTCACCAAATGGGAAAGGGGTTGCCTCCATCATCTTCAACCCATTCTGGTGTCGAACTGTGTGTATGACTGCGAGTGCAGGGTAATCTCTTTGGACATTTCAACATCTGGTGTCAATTTCCGATTGCTTAATGTATATGCACCGTGTAGAACAGCAGAGAAACCATCGTTTTTCAGTGACTTAAATAATTGTTTGTGTTCATCGTTGCCTGTGGTGATTGCTGGAGATTTGAACTGCCATCCAGACGACAACAACATCTTCTCGTCTGGTCATGTGTGTAGTTTGTGCCAGCAAAATGCATTTTTCGACCTATGGACATGCCATCCACAAAGTAGTCAGCTTGGGTCCATTTTCCATCAAGGGCCCACTACATCAAGATTTGACCTTTTTCTCGTTGACAATGCATTTGCTGGTTCGCCGGGTAAAATGGAGGTAATTCCATGTTCATTCTCCGACCATAGTGCCATCATGGAGTCATGGAATCCTCCATTTCCAGCATCATCTACAGCCTCTGAAGTCCATCACAATTGGTTTCTGAATGTTTCTCTGCTCGACGAAGAGGAATACAAGGGAATGTTTGCTCAGTTCGTTGAAAAACACTTTCGTAATGTGCCTCCTACGCTTGCTTCGTGGTTAGAACTGAAAACCAAAATCAAACGGTTCTTTCGGAAGATTGGGCTAGATGCTGCTCGTCGTCGACGTCGTTATCTCCTCATGTTACAAGAGATCCTCCGGCTCCTCCAAGTATCCAAGTATGGAGATATGTCAGGTGAAGAGCGAGATCAACGCTCGAATGATCCGGAAGGCAGCCGGCGCAGCGCTCAGAGCCAAACTTTCCTGGACGACTGACGTCAGGAATTTATCACCAGCAGCATTCGCCGAGGAGAGACGACGTGCCAACAAAAAACGATGCCATCGATTGGTGGTGGAAAATGGGAAAGTGAATTCTGACCACGACATCTTGTCAGCTTTTCACGCCCATTTCTCATCCTTTTTCGATAACCCAATCATTCCATAAGACAAAACGAAGCAGTGGATTGAGGCGCTAAGACCTTTTTCTGAGGATGCTGACCTGCCTATCTCTCGTCCCTTCACCGAAGACGAAGTCAAGAAGTTCCTGTCAGCGGACGGCCGTCACCAGTCCAGCCCGGGTATGGATGGCATACCATACTCGTTCTACAACGCGACATGGAATCTTCTTGGGCCTTTTCTGGTGCAAGTGTTTAATTCGATCATCGAAGACCCGTCTTCCATCACACCGGACTTCACCGTGGGGAAAATCATCCTGCTCCCCAAAGTGCCGAATCTAGATTTGGTTACCCAGTGGAGGCCAAAAACCCTTCTCAACACCGACTACAAGGTCTTCACTGGTGTATTTCAACAAAGACTGAAAGTTTTCGCCGAAGATTTTATCAACCCCGGACAATCCTGCTCCATTCCATCACGCAGGATGTCCGATAATCTAATTACGATTCGGTGTGTGATGGAAGAAGCGTGTGCTCGTCAGCAAACTCTTGCCGTTTTAAGCCTTGACCAGGAAAAGGCTTTCGACAAAGTGAACCATGTGTTTCTCTTTGAAGTATTTCGACACCTTCGTCTTCGGACTTTTGCCACGATCATTTCCGCACTGTATGTTTCGGCCGCATCATGTGTGGCTATTAATGGTTCCATATCTGCTACCTTCAATCTGTGTAAGGGTGTCAGGCAGGGGTGTCCTCTTTCCCCCTGCTATACATCTTTTATTTGGAACCATTATTGCAATACTTAAATCGCCACCAAGATGTTCGAGGATACGATCTGCCAGCTGCATCCATAAACATCAGGACTTTGGCTTATGCAGACGACGTAGTGCTATTTGCGTCCGATCCGTATTCCTTGAGCATCTATAAAGAGACCTTTGACCGCTTTAGTACTTCGACGGGGAGTTCCATCAACCTCGTCAAGTTTAAAGGTATTGCTATCGGGAAATGGACTATGGACTGTCTCAAATCTTTCCCGATAACATGGTGCGACCGAATTGCAGTGTTAGGATACGTTTTGTCTTTTCTACCGACTATGGACTCTATGCACTAGCAACAAGTGATTGAGAAGTGCATCATTACTCGCCTTGAAAGAAACCTTCGTTTCCCAACTTCAATGTTTGTCAAGGTGAGGTTCATAAAAACGCATGTCCTTCCAGTATTAACATCTAAATGCCTATTCACCTTGCCTTCGTTACAAAGCCTTCAGAGACTGCGTAGTGCACTTGTGAACTGCGTGTGAGGAACTTCTACGCAAAGGCGTCATCCACTTCGTGCAGCGTACCTGTTCGCTCCATATGAGAGAGAAGGATTAGGTTTACCAAACATCAAGCTCTATCTTATTGCAGTCAGATTGGCTGCGATGATTAGGGTATTCCTTTTTCCACCTCCCATGTGGGCAAACTTTGTGTTTACTCATCTTCGGTTCTTTTTTAAGGTGAATAGGCTACCATTACCACCCTTGTTGCCATTGACAGTGAATTTTCATCAACCAAAACTCTATGTGACTTTTGCGACCGATATTGTGACTTTTCTTCCCATGCTACGTCGCATTGATCCACAAGAATGGGGGCATCTTCGTCTTGCATGGGTTTTTCAGCAGTCCGACCCAGGGGAGACCACTGACGTCTTACGACTCTACCCTGATTATCCGACTCAGTGCCAGATTTACGTACAAGCTAAATAAGCTATAGCTTAGGGCCCACTCTCTTGGGGCCCCCAAACACACGGTTGGTTTGGTTGGTTTATTAGAATTTTTAGCGTCGATTTTGCGCCTTTTACACAAGTTATGTCTGTACGCAGCCCGAGACAAACACAAACATCCATGCCCACGGCGGGATTCGAACCCACAACCACCGTGGGCATGGATTCGAAAGCCTACGCCCTAGATTATTACACCAGGTGGACTCGAGAACTAGAAAGCCTACGCCCTAGCCCTCTCGGCCACCTGGCCGGCCCAAACACATGGACTTTGCTTAAAGGCCCACATAAAGGCCCCCATTACCTTCAATATCATAGGGCCGCATCAAACCTAAATCTGGCACTTGTGGGACTGAATATACAGTAGATGTGGTCCTGTTAGCAGCCCACAAGCTTCTTCAAACATTAGATTGACCGTCTTATCTCGCAGTGGGATAAATGTATTACGAGTTTTGGAAACTTTAGAGGTAATCTACTTTCGATGACACGTTTTGGCATCTGACCCGTTTCCACTTGACTGACCCTTTTAAATTATATCGCCTTATATACAAGCGGACGAAACCATTGACATATTTGTTGTAGAATAAATCATTAGATGGTCAGTGAGGGTTTTAATGGTACGCCTACCTCAGCTCTTTAAAGAATTTCCTCTTGAAAGCTCCCCCCTTCTTCAATAACAGTCCGTTCCATTTGGACGTTATTCTACTAAGTGGTTCTTTTTTATAGCGTTTTGAAATTTAAACTTTAATTATAATCACCCTGTACAATGTGATTCAAAAGTACTCCCCCCCCCCCCCCCGTACAATTTCAAAACGGATGGAGATACAACAAATCTGTTGCAAGTAGCATATAAGAAGTTAGGAAGGGGCTAAACAATGGTGGTGTCAAATTTGATCTTTCACCTCGAATTTCGCACCGTGCAATTTGTAACTTTGTAACCGTTATAGATACAGAAAACTTTCCAATTGTACAGTTGTAGAGCTCAAAACGCTGATTTTAACAAAAAAAAGATTAAAAATATTACAAAATGAAATTACAGTGCTCAAGCTACATTATGTGGTGTGGACTATGGAATGGCATTTTCGTGGAACCTATTTTCTACAACGTTTGCCTTACTGAAGTAAGGTACACAGAAATAATTTATGGATGGCTTCGTCTCAGACTTTTTCGACAACTTACCTTTAGTGCAATACCACCGCATGTGGTTCCAGCATACACCTTGTCCTTGATGTATTCCCAAAGGAAAAAATCAAGTGGTGTCAAATCAGGCGAACGTGGTGGCCAATTAACTGAACCTCTTCGGTTAATTCATCGATGTGGAAACATGTCATCCAGTCGTTGACGTGCAAATGCTGCATACTGGAGGTGCCCCATCATGCTGGAAACCACATAGAACCACATCTGAAGCATATATGATACCTTTTGTAAAATCAAATTACAGACGACGTTGTATTAGTTATTATGGAGTTTCAAACTGGGCACAATTACCGCGTGAAATACGCACTTCCCCTTCTTATTACGAGTTTAGGAGGTCATTAAATAATTTTTGCTGTACAGGACTGGAAAGTCGATATGTATTTACTTTTCCCGAATCACTTTTGTTGTTGTTAATATATTTTTCTTCCAACTTTTTGTGGATACCCAGTTATAAGCTGAGAGCATTTATGGACTAATCAGTGTTAGCCTTGAAGTTGGGAATTTGTCTGTAAAAGCTAAATTAATTCTGGTTTAACACCTGACAAGAACTGTTAAGTTCTCTTTCTATTTTTTTTATGTATTAAATCGTCTTAACTCCTTTGTAACGCATTTACTGGCTCATTTTAGTTTTTTTAGATCAATTGACTTATCTTATTTATTATATTAATTGTTGTTTATCGATTTAATTAAGAAAAACTCTTTAACCACAACAAAAATAAAAGAAAAATACGACCTGGATGCGCATTTCGAAAGCAAGGCTTTCATCATTCGGCAGGAACAAGGAGTGAAACAAATGAATCCAAGATCGTATTTTTCTTGTATTTTGTTGTGGTTAAAGAGTTGTTTTTTTTTAGTTATTACTTTTATCCAGATATTGCTAATTATTCTTTGGTAATTTTTCAAATTTTGAGACGATATTTTACTAACAATAAGTTTCTTTGTTATTATACAGGGTGTAAATTTTAAGTTGACAAAGCAGAATAA
>JAHWFO010068720.1:990346-1002764 GCA_023313115.1 Rhysida immarginata | reverse complement strand
CCTCTTGAAAACAGTTGTAGATTAGCAAAATAGGCGACTTTCTTCTTCAATTATGTATAAAAAGAGAATCTAAAACACTATAAGATAAATTAAAAATTCATTTTGGCTGAAGGAGAGAAAGAAAAATCGAATATCGTCATGGAAGCCAGGCAGAAAAATAGAAAGGCTCCGGTTATTGATACCAAAATTATTCATTCTTTGGCTAAAAATAGATGAAAGGTCATAAAAAGTGGATTTTAGAAGGTCGTGCAAGAGAGCAAAAGGATAAAAAAAAATTGAAACTAATAACACCAAAAAAAAAATTAAAGAGAGTGAGTGCGACCAAGGGAGATCAAGAAATCATCCATTTGAAAAAAATAAAATAAAACGAAAGAAATTATTACAGATTAAGGGCTTAATAAAAACAAGACCTATTACAAATCAGCTATTCGGCTAAGTGACGATACTTACAAATAACCGGAAAAACTCAATTTTGCACTCTGCATCACTTTTATTGATTAAATACAGTAATTGAGACTGTAACATCCACATTCGACTTCCAGTGGCTTATGTCGATCACGTTTTATTATTTTAAAAAAGTTAACTGAGGCCCATTCATTCCATCCAGTCTCTCTGATGATAATCCAATTCAAAATTACTGCTCTGGTCGACGTTGATGCATGCTTTCTCTTTTTCAAGTGTACTCACAAATGCTGAATCTCCATTTCGTCTGTATTCAAAGGGACAACCAAAAAATTCCGGAATTGTGATATGAAACTGTAATAGTAGGATATATGGTAAAGCTTAAATAATCAGCTTCAAAGTAGGATCCTTGCATACATACACATACTCATTCTATTGTTGGAAGGACTGGCAAAAGGGGTTTTTTTGAAATGTTCCGGAGTTCGTTCGTCACATTCGATGTATGTTGGAGATGTTCAAATCGAATCATGGTTGCGAAACATGTCCCCTTGAGATCCATTTTCAGATCTATAGAATACGGTGATTGAGTGATGAAAGGATATTTTTTATCAGTGAGGAATTGCTTCCTCAACAAGTGATGCAGAAACCATTTTCGCAGCTTCCTCCGAGCTGCATAAAGCAACCTCTTCAAAACGAACAGTAACGTTCCGAATGGTAGAAATCTGGTGCACCAAATCGCCAATGCCAACGAATGCAATGAGTATCACTTTTTCCTTGGATCTGACAAGGCGTGATTTCACTGAAACCTGTCTAAACAACTGCGAGCAGACATGCTAAAGACATTAGACGCGCAAGTTTATCTCTCATTCTGGTCTGCAGTGGAATTCCGAGAATTTTTTGACTGACCTTTGTATTAAATAATTCCTCCCTTTTCACTGAGATCGATGAAACTTAAAAATCTTATCCGTAAGGTCGATTTGGAGTTGACCTCTATTATTTAAAAAAATAATCCATAAAGATATCACTTGAAAATATCTTTATAGAGGCATCCAATATTCAGAGGGAGATGACGAGAGCTAGGGAACTTAGCCCTCCCCCTCTTTCAGAATAGAATTTTTGCCTTTAACTGCCTCAAAATAAATTTATGGCTGTATCACGGCTGGTTTCCTCAAGTGAGTGTTTCCTTGCTAATAATTGTGTGACATTGTTGAGATAATGAATACTTGTTTACAATAATCCTAGTCTATTATTGCTAAGGATAATTCGGTTGAGAAAGTGAGTTCTGATATGGCCCTTAATCTCACGAAAACCTTAATTTAATTATTCAAAAATTTACCTAAACAAATTTATCCATTTTTCAACCAACCCGAACTAAACAAATTACTTTAAATGGGTAAATAGGGTTTTTATCAGGTTTTAATAACTTGCAGCGGCTTGCGCAGATTTTATGAGGGTTTTTATCCGAGATTTTTCATGCAACGAGATTTTTTCCAGGGAATAACCTTAGTTATTGTAAAATTTACGTTAAACAACCTGTATACAGGGTGTCCGGAAATAAATGGTAAATATTCATACACGTGAGAGAACATGTATAAAGAAACATTTTTATTCCTATGAACATGGTGTCGCAAGCCAACCCCCACAGAGATACAGGGAGATTAAAGTATATTGCGCTACCTGATTGTTGGCGTCCCGTGAGCGACTAGGCAATCTGGTGCAGCCCACATTGGAGTCTACAGACCTGTTCGAAGGTGTTGATGTAATGGAATAAAATCAAGTCACATCACATAACAATAAACTACGTAGAAATAAACAAATAAGACACCCTACAAACGCTGTAGGCTCTTAAGGTAACATCTTGACGTAGACTATGAGCAATGCACATCAAGGCGTACATCCAAGTTGTGGGTAAAAACAAATGTGAACAAAACAGACGCCACACAAATGTCCATTGAGTATCAAGACTCACAGCAGGTGTGCAAAGGTCCGGCCATGTGTTTGCACGCACAGGTTACAGCACCGTAGTAGCGACTCCCGTGCATGACGTAGTACATTCGGTTGTTCGCGGATTGTTTCACCTGCCATAGCAATGCGAGCGACCAGATCATCAACGGATGGAACAGGTGTTTCGTACACCAGTGACTTCATGTAGCCCCACAAAAAAAAGTCCAATGGGGATAGGTCAGGTGACCATGGTGGCCAGGCGATTGGTCCCCCACGTCCAATCCACCGATGGCCATATGTCGCGTTGAGGAATCGGCCCAGAATCCGCCAAAGGGAAATAAAAGGCGGGACAATTGACATCTCTTGAACAGATGTGGGCTGCACCACATTGCCTAGTCGCTCGCTGGACGCCAACAATCAGGCAGCGCAACATACTTTAATCCCCCTGTTTCTCTGTGGGGGTTGGCTTGCGACACCTTGTTCATAGGAATAAAAATGCTTCTTTATACATGTTCTCTCACGTGTATGAATATTTACCATTTATTTCCGGACACCCTGTATATTTATAACAAACAAGAATATAGTACTCTTTCCTCCCTAGTATTACTCTAGTGCGTTGTTTCCCAAACCTTTTCTATTCGCGAACCCCCTTTACGAAGATCTAAATTGCGCGAACCACTGATTTATAAATAGACATACATACGCATACAATAATAGAATCCCGCCATTACGGATTCGCGAAGCCCTTGAAAGATTTTGAGAACACCCAAGTGGTTCGTGGATCCCAGTTTGGGAAACGCTGCTCTAATGTTAAATTTTACTCTGTTTGAACAAACACTTTGACTATAATACGATTAGTAAACATCAGTCAGACGTTGTCAGGAAAAAATTAATCATTGCAAACAAGTTAAAGATACGGAATGGTTGTTTTTCGAAATAGTTCAATAGAAACAGGTGGACGAAATTATAAGAGCACTGGAACAAAACAACGAATTACGCTTCATATCAAATAAACACTTAAATCGAAGTAGCTAATATTTAGTTTGTTTGCCATATTTAGTTTGTTTGTAGGCTGGTCATTGACTTAGCCAGATTTTGTAGTCTTTCAAGGCATATATATCATCCCATGCCTGTTTAATTGCACTTTTCATGTCATTAACGGTAGTAAACTGTTTTCCGTTTGATTATACGCTTTGCACCACATAAGCCTTAGATTAGATTCTGTCAGATTAAGCCACCAGACAGAACAATTTAACAAGCATGAATAGATGAAATAAAAACGTTTGGGCCCACCACCACCCTTCGGGAACAGCCTTATAACCCGTGCCAAATTCTTAATATTCACTAAAAATACAATTTCCACTTTATGGATTGAGATCCAGATTACATGCCGGGCAGTTCAGAAGTATCTTGCTGAAAAACAATATCAAGTTCATTTAATTCGTCTTTTAATGGCAATAGGTAATTTCCTAAAATGTCCTGATAGTCGTCTGCTCTTATTTTGCGCGTTTAAATGCAACACTTGATTTTCCCTGAGCAGAGAAAGTCGCCCAAATCATAACAGACCCTCCTCCTTGTACACGTCTCGAAAAATAGTTCGTTGTCTGTTACGAATCATCCCAATAGAATCTGGTACCATCGAGTCCGTCTAGGTTAAACTTTTTTCGTTACATGATTCTACCTATCGGAATTCCCGACTTACTCCTTGCAAAGGTCAACCTCGTCTCCTTGTGCTTCATGATTAAAGGTTGGCTTTGACTTCATTTTCAGGTAAGCATGATTTTTGGAAGCAGAAGTATGCGAACGTATTGTTCTATAGTTGACGCTTGAAGGTCGAGGGATGACGAGATGCTGGCATATGCCGCTCCAGTGGTAGTAGTCGCCATTCGGAGGATGGCACGTTTGTCTCTTGCAGAATCAGAGATGGCCTTCCCGTAGGAGGATGCTTGCCATAACAGTCAGGATCACTCAGGAAAATATTGACGATGGTTTTGGACTTGCCAATTACGCGGCAATCTCTTTCACTTTTTCCGCAGTGTTTGTAAGCTGTTCACTGCGGTCATACCCCGTCTTATGCTGAACTTGCACAATATAAATAACAGATTATGTTCTGCAGTGAACTAATTATGATATCGACCTTTAAAGACAAACGTGCAAATTTTTACGGGACATTCTAATATTCCGAAGTTGGTCTTATAATTTCCACCTATTTCTATTGAACTTTTGCGAGAAACAATCATTCTCTATATTTAACTTGTTCGCAGTGATTATTTTTTTCCTGGCGACTAATCGTATTATATTCAAACTGTTTGTTCAAACTGGGTATATTTAACACTAGAAGAGGTACCCGGCGTTGCCCGGGATAATTACACTTGCACAAACTTTTCCTTTCATTGTTAGTCATGAGATATATATTGTTGGTTCATGCAGTGTGTTTGTGAATTGCGTGCTGATACCATTGTTGATACCTATTGTTGTACCAACTTTGCCTTGCATTGTTGGTCATGAGATATTTCTCATTAATATGCCTTGCCATAACCATGAATATCGATTTTTTATCGATATTTATTATTTTTCCGAAATCTGAGGTAGACAGTGACCTTCCTCATGCTTTAAAGGTCATGTATGCGAAATTTTATCAAGATCGGAATAAAACTGTAGATTTGTATAAAAAACGTACACACAGATCCACAGACCCACACACAGACCCACAGACGCACAGACCCACAAACATCCTTCTTTATATATATAGAAGACTAGAAGAAGTACCCGGCGTTGCCCGGGATTATTACACTTGGGATGTAAACAGAACAATCTCAAAAATTAAAATAAATTTTGCAATATCTTAAAAATAAACACATGAAAATGCTTAGAATTAATACAGTAAAAATTCTTAATGAAAATTCGAAAAAAATCTTTTTAAAGGCTCAAAATGGATGGACTGCTCCAATAATTTCTTACTCAGATAATCTTACTTCAGATCTACACTTGATGTTGTTGCAATTTCCACTCTTCTCTCGCTGTGTTGAAGCAAAATTTGGCCTTTCATCACTTTGGGTAGTCTAGCGGTCGCCAATTCTTCTATTTACTTGCTTCCCATTTGCTCAATACAGCACGGAGCTAAAGGTTTGCTTTCTCTGTCGTCTTTCCACTCTTTCTCAATAGTCTGCTAACTCTTCATTATCTCCAGCTACTGATCATTTTTAAAGATTTTCAAGAAATTATTAAGTACTAAGAACTCTCTTTTCTAAGAAAAACCTGAATAACAGGAATTCTATGCATTGTTACAAATTGAAACTTATCCATATTGCATCATCATTTTATGTTCATTGTTATAATTCTTGGAAAGGATTGCTTTATCATTGCATCATCATTTTGAGCTCATTGTTATTGGTGAATTGCGTGTTGAAACCATTGTTGATACCTATTGTTGCACAAACTTTTATTTGCATTGTTGGTCATGAGATATATATTGTTGGTCCGTGCAGAGTGTTTGTGAATTGCGTGTTGATACCATTGTTGCAAAAACTTTGTCTTGCATTGTTGGTCATGCGATATTTCTCATTAATATGCCCTGCCATAACCATGAATATCGATTTTTTATCAATAATTATTATTTTTTCGAAATCTGAAGTAGACAGTGACCTTCCTCATGCTTTGAAGGTCATGTATGCGAAATTTCATCAAGATCGGAATAAAACTGTAGATTTGTATAAAAAACGTACACACAGAACCACAGACCCACCCACAGACCCACAGACGCACAGACCCACAAACATCCTTCTTTATATATATAGATAGATTGTGGCTGGTCCTATAATTTTGTCCAGGATTGTATTACCTCCGCCGCTTAAGCATTCAAAGAATAAGAATGTCTGGCATTCCCTGTAACGGTATAGTGAAAATTCGAATTTCCAGCCGAACTCTGTCGCTTATTACGTAACATTGTGGAAAAACATGTTTACTTGGCATGCTACGTAAACTTTAATTGGAATGCCATGGGAGAAAACATACACTAATGGAAAAAATAATCTTAGTGATGAGAAGAAGGGAACCTCGCGTTATCTGGCGATCTAATGTAGGTGTAGTCACTAGATGAAACATAGGCCAGATCGTACGAGACAAAAATGAAACGCCAATCGAAGAATTAATAATATCAAGTGGCGTCATTATGGGTCACCACGAAGATCAAAGCTCGTCAGTACACCAGCGATAACAAAGTTACGGTGATTTCTAAGGTACGACTGTGATGGTATTATCACAGAATAACACAGAATGGACAGCTCAGCATTTCGATGGTAGTGACCTTGAAGCAGCGCTCTTAGCGGATGGGTTGACTCGTGTGTTCACTTAGCATAGGAATAGCATTGGGAAATAGGCCCTGTTCGGATATACATAATGTATTTCATTATTAAATTTATTTTTCGCTCTTCATTTCAATTTTAATAAATAAAAAGTTAACTTTAATTCTGTATATGAATTTGTTTTATGTATACAATGAAAATAAAAATATTTAAGACATGTTTGCCTATCTACGAGGGTAGCCCAGAAAGTAATAGGGAGTGCAAGTGTGACGTCAGTCCTTGGAAATCTTGGGTCACGTGACTCGATTTGGTTCCAAACAAGTCTTCTCGCTTCGGGATTTAACATGGTTCCAACGTAGGGATGGAATAAAATCGCTTTGTATAAGCCCAGTGTTTATAACACATTTAAGATGTGAAATTGTTTAGTTCCTCACTGCTCAAGAAGGAGCCAAAACAGCGATTTAGACATCTATCGTTTTCCCAAAGAAAGAAAGATCTGCGAACGATGGCATTCTTTTGTTAAGTGATTAAAAATGATTAAAAAGTGTTCTAATATTAATGTATAAATTATATGATGGTATAAAAATGTCTTAATAATAATATAAATTACACAAATTAACATAATAATTTAAGAGATGTCATTTTTACTGGCCGCCCGTTTCAACGTTACTAGTACGTATATTGCGTGGTTCCAATGTTTGGAACCAGCGATCCCATTTCCTAGGCTCTCGGCCCGTTCATCGCGCAAATGACGTCAGCTGTGACGTAGTCACTTGCACTCCCTATGCACCACAATTTTTTTATCCGTCCTCAACAACGGTACGAAAGAGAAACTTGAGATACGCATGCTTTGAAGTTTTCGGAGTGCGTGCGCAAAGTTTCCGTTTCTTCCGACAGATAGCGTAGGTGCAACAAGGAACAACATGGCGTCTGTAAGTGATGTAAGTTACAAGCAGCGTATCGTCATTGAATTTTTCACTGCGGAGCAAGAAACGGTTGGAAACATTCACAAATTTATTTGTAGTTTATGGAGCATCAGCAGTCGACAGAAGTACGGTTAGTCAGAGGGCACAGAGGGTGAGGCAATCAGAAAGCGGTTCGGCGGAGCTCCAAGATTTGCCGCGGTCGCCCCGGCCATCCTCGGCTGTCACACCTGGCCAGATGCAGCGTGTTGGTGCGCTCATTCATCAGGACCGAGGCAGAATGACTCAGCAGTTGGTGCTGGAGCTGTCAATCAGCAAAGGAAGTGTGGGTGAAATCATCACACTTGATTACACAAAAACGTGTTCACGATGGATTCCGCGCTGTCTTACGGAGGAACACAAAGCTCTGAGAAAAAACATTTCTTCTGAGTTGCTGCAATGTTTTGAAGCTGAGTGAGAAGCCTTCTTGTCCCGGATTGTGAGAGCTGATGAAACCTGGGTGCATCATTTTGAGCCCGAAACGTACGGACAATCGATGGAATGGCGTTATCCGCTCTCTCCACAGAAGAAAAAATTCAGAGCAACTGCTTCTGCTGGTAAGGTCATGATCACTGTGTTTCAGGACTGTGGTGGTGTCATACTCATTGATGTGATGCCGAGAGGGAACACATTAACCAAACTCAAGAAGCGCTTCCAGCTTGGACGCCCTAACAACCGAGCTGATAGTCTGCTTCAACACGATAACGCTCGCCCTCACACTAGTTTGAGCACGTCACGAAACAGGGTTGGACAATGTTACTCCATCCACCCTACCGTCCTGACCTAGCGCCCTCAGACTTTCACTTGTTTGGGCCATTGAAGAACGCCATTCGTGGAAGACATTTTGAGGATGACGAAGAGGTGATTCGCACAGTGAAGATATGGCTGCGTGAACAGAACAATGACTGGTACCGACAGAGCATACACGCCCTTGTGTCTCGCTGGAGGAAGGCCATAGAACGGGACGGAGATTATGTGGAAAAATAGGGAGTGTAGAAGAAACATCATTCTCTCGTGTGTATAAGTTTCATTGTGTTCAATAAATAATTGTTGAAGAAAAAAATTGTGGTGCATTACTTTCTGGGCTACCTTCGTATTAAAACTTTCAAAGTGCCCCGTTTCTTAGGATAATATTATTAATTAAAAAGTTAACCTTTGTTTTAATATATCTTTTGTGAAAGTGTATTCATAATTTTTGTATGTTTATAAAGAAAATAAAATCTTTTTAGCGTGATGTTTGCTTAATTGTATAACTAAAAAAAACTGTCAGTGTATACGTTAATTTCATTAAATGAAAAATGAAAAGTTCTCTTTTAAGCCCTTACATTATTAACGAAACTGTGATCAGTTTTTTTCGGCACCATGAAAATAAAAGCATTTTAAACTTACATTTTGCTTATTTTCAAAACTGAAATAAAGCCACTTTCTTCGATTAATTAAGCAAAGTTCTTAATGAAAATTAAAAACTTTAACGTTTACCTGGTGGATTAAGAAAATCTGGAAAACACTTTTCATTAGGTTGATGCAGACATAATTGCGTTTTCTTCTTCTTCTTCTTTTTTTTTTAACTTTTATCATGTATGCTGGTTTTATAGTAACTCCTTAATCAACTAGATTTTTTTAATATCCATTTCAAGTTCCTTGCTATCATTTACATCAACCCGCAGAATTGTGCCTTAAAAAATTCTGTGAATAAGAGATTTAGTAAAGGAAGTTAATCTCTATTGTGGCCAGATAGGAAATTATTAAAATGAATTTTAATTCAAAATAAAATTTATTCGGCTTGCAAATTGTAAAAAAAAAATTTGATTCCTTAAAAATTTTATTTTTGAATTCAAAATAAATGGTAATTCATTTCCGAATGAGTTTAAAATCAAAATGAGTTTAAAGTCAACTGTCATTTTTTTATGAATTTTGTTTTTGTTATATTGTTGAAGTGTGAAATTTCTTAATTTTTGTCAACACCATTTACTTCAAAGTATTATTATCATTAAAATATATAGTGTATCTAAATGTATATATTTAAGTGTACATAATATTATAGAAACAATTCATTACCTTACGTACTGTGGATGCCAATTCCTTAGGACACAAAGAGAGTCCGCTTTTCCACAAAGATTTTTATTCATTCAACCATTGATATGCATATTTCGACTACCAGGCAGTCATCTTAAATCTTTTGCAAAATTTATCAAGGAGAATCTTCATAGTCAAACAAGTTCTCCATTTCCAAACGCAAATTTTATTTGTTGGTTGGTTTATTAGAATTTTTGGCGTCGACTACTAAGGTCATTTTGCGCCTTTTACAGAAGTTATATCTGTACGCAGCCCGGGACAAACACAAATATCCATGCCCACGGCGGGATTCGAACCCACGACCAGGTGGACTCGAGAACTAGAAAGCCTATGCCCTAGCCCTCTCGGCCACCTGGCCAGCTTATCAAAATTGAGGTAATTTTCGAATTTTCACTTTTGTTTAACTTTCAAAATGTTTGATTGGCCTGTTCTTCCAGGAATGCAAAAGCAATAGGAAAGTGGAGATTTATGATGGATACCTGTAGCCCAAAATCAGCGAATACGAAGTTTCTAAAGTTTCCTGAGGAAGTTGATTTAATTAAACTGGCTGAAAAATAATGTTTAAGGGCCGGTTCTAACAATCTCGGATAAATCTTCTGATAGCTATCGACGGTTTAAACTTATCCCCGGTATACCGCTTCAGTTGCGTTCTATCAACATTCTTTATTCTTCGGAAAACTTTATTGACGGTATAGTGCACAAGCAATATAAAGCGCACTGGGATATTTAGTGCTTCCCTCTAGTGTGAAAAAAAAACCCAAAAGTATTCATTCCAGTCAGTGTTGGTGTTGAAACGCGTCGAGCTCCAACGATCATGCCTCGTTCAAAGTCAGTCAAATCCTTGTATTTGCCCATATTCAGTCCACTTCTGCTTTTACTGCCGCTTGTGATCCAATGCATTCCTTTTATACACCGCTTCGGCCTGTTCCATTGTTTGGGTGTCACTGGGAGGCCGATCCATTTTCCGTAAGAGGTGTCTCTAATAAATTGGTCGTTCAGTGTAATGCTACGACAAATCTTACAATGTTAGTGAATCTCAGTCATTGCAGTGCCTCTTTTCCCTCATGGAAATTGTTCATTTCGTGCATGGAAAATATCATTTCATTACTTAGTTTATCGGCGTGTATTACAACCGTCTCTCGCCATTGGAATCTCAGGGTTTTCCTTGTGTGATGCTTTAGTTGACAGTCGCTCCCACGCACTGATGTACACTCTGACGAAGCTGCGACATATCACAATATTGAGAAAATTTTGCACGACCACCTTCATCTGAAAAAAATTTGTGCGAAATGGGTATCACACAAACTGCCCGAAGATCAGAAAAAGTTGCGTGTTGAAAAAGCGAGAGAATTGCTCCATCATTACCCTTCAAATGGTTCCAAGAGGGTTACAGACATTGTCACAGAGGATGAGAGCTGGTTTTACTATTACACAACCCCTAGTAAAACAGCAAAATGTATTTGGGTAGGTGAAGACGATTCTCAATCACAAGTGCTCAGGCCTGATTTTCGATCCCAAAGGCGTTTGTTCAGTGTTTTATTTAATTTTTCTCGGCCACTGCTTGTTAATTGTATGCCAGAGGGTCTTACAATTACAAAACAGTACTACAAAAACATTGTGTTGCCTCAATTAATTAATAAAATCAAACAGCAGCGCCCAACAATTCAAACCAGCAGAACCTTGCTTTTGCATGGCAACGCGAGTGCCCAAAAGACGAAGACTGTTGCAATCTATCTACAGCAAGAAAAAAATTACATCCTGCCTACTCTCCCGACCTACGGTTAAAAGAAAACTTGCTAGAAAGCCATTTCGTCGGGTCCAAGATCTCGCACAAGCAGTAAATTCAGCTCTACGAACTATAACAGAAGAATACTACCGTCTGGCCTTTAATAAGTGGCTTGAAAGGCTACAACTTTGTAGAGACGTCGAGGAAGAGTACTTTGAAGGATTTTGGTCATTGTTACGTTTTTTGTATATTTTTTTTGTATAATTATAAGCCTCACTTGCATAATTTTTTGAACCCCTCCTCGTACTTACAACTTCCGTCAGATTGTTTCGTTCAAAACTTGCAATCAAAGTTTAACCCACTTCCCTTTGGTCAAATGATTCCAAATTTTGCATACTGATTCATTTCCGGTGACAACATAAGCCAAGATAAAAAATGTCAAAATTCGAATTCTTAAAAAGGGTTAAACTGACTTTCGTTGAATTTACCCCTAAATAGGGATTAGGCCACCTCTTTAGATTTTCTTTATTTTTCACATATTTATGATAAAAAGAAAAAATAATAATAAAAAAAAGAATTTTAAAACCAAATTTTTACTTTAAAAAGCGCACTAAAAAGTAAATGATGCATTTCACTTAAAAAAAATTAAATTAAATTTAAAATTTTTAAAATGAAAATACTGCATGAAGTGTTTATTATATCATTAAAATACGAAAAGAAAGGAAAACGTAAAGAAAGAATATAAAATCATGCTTATCAAATAGTATTTAATTTTTATTAAACAAGCCACCACACTTTTACCTTTTTTTAATTTTATGAATTCCTATTATTATCTTATTTATTTGATTATTTTAGGACATTTTATAACGTAAAAGCATGTGCTTAAAAACTTCTTTCATTTATTTTTTTTATGCATAATAAATCAGGTGCTTGTATTTGGAAGATACCAAAACGCTGTTACCAAGTGTGGATATAGGGAGGGGCAACAACCGTGATATACTTGA
>JAHWFO010068720.1:937370-960346 GCA_023313115.1 Rhysida immarginata | reverse complement strand
GCTTTTTGCCCATTAGGTAAGCGATCCAGAAATTGTATTGATATCATTGTGTAGATACAACGTCGCAATCTTAGTGCTTCAATATATTATTGACGTCATATTCAGGCCTGGTAGTTTCTAGAAGGCCGTGACGTACGGTACTGACATGGTATAAGAAGTAATTTCCTTCTTACACTGGTAGTTCCTTCTTATACTGTGGGTACTGAATTTCTTTCTTCGTATGCGCCATCTGTGTTGCGAAGGTGCATATTTTGAATCGACTGTGATGTGAATAGCTGCTGCAAAGGACAGTTTATAGCCTATTTCTCGGACTCCGTACTGTGATTACAACGTACAACGCCACCTGTCGACAACATTTATAACTAAATTTGAAACTTCTGTATCAGATATTTACGAATTTCGAAATAAACGTACCGCCTGTTTCATTCTTTATCGATCTCCGTTTTGAGATATTTACTCTTTTCCTTATACGAGGTGAGATCAAAATGTTCCGGCACGGTTCATTTAAAAAGAAAGTGCTATACGAGTACTTTATTTAAATACATTCACACACAGAGTTCCCTTCAAACAGTCCCCTTGCGAAGCCATACAATGTGCCCAGCGTTCCTGCCACTTCAGGAATGTGTCCAGGAAGTCTTTTTGTTGAAACGAGTCAAGCACCTTCGGCGATTCGCACTGAATCTGCTCAATCGTATCAAAACGGCGACCTTTCAACTGGAACTTCATTTTCGGAAGGAGGACATAGTCTGTAGGAGCCAAATCTGGCAAGTACGGTGAAAGCGAAATCATATTGTTTTTCGCAAGAAACTCACGTGTGAGGAGAGCTCGGTGAGAAGGCGTATTGTCGTGGTGGAGCATCCAATTTTTTTCACGCCACAGATCTGGTCGCTTTCGCCGAACGTCCTCCCTCAGACTGCTCGTTGCTCGAATTTGCTCGTTCTCAAATTTAATGCCTATGATAAAATCGTAGTCACAATAGCAGTACTTTCTCAGTCCCCATTGCACATGAAATAAACCTTTGAAAAGCTGATTTATGAATGTTAGAGCTATAATTTACTGTATTCGCGGACTTCTGCTGATTTGGCAGTTCCGGAACTTGCTCGCATCTCGCATGTGGTTAGCTCCACGAATTTCTGAGCATTGAGCAAAATAATCCCGGTCTATTAACGTGAAATGATATTTGATTTAAACGACCCCGTACGACGTCTGCTTTTTCTCAGATTCAGATATGTTTACAGTTCTTCTATTAAAGTTACGAACTCTTGAAAGCTCTCGTATACTTGGAAGATAACATTTAGGTAAAAAAATTATGTAAAATTCTTTAAATGTTAGAGGATGATTATTCGGAAAGTAAGGTCGGCTTTGTAATAAAGACAAAGCTACTATATATTTTTCAAATTTTTTTTCTTTGCCAGATTCTATGTACCTTTAACTATTTTTCCACATATTTCCAAGTTTATTTACGCACTTGTCATAGCGCTCAGTCTACTTTCGCATGATCACTTCATAGAAGCTGCCGGCCAGGTGGCCGAGAGGGCTAGGGCGTAGGCTTACTAGTTCTCGAGTCCGCCTGGTCGTGGGTTCGAATCCCGCCGTGGGCATGGATGTTTGTGTTTGTCCCGGGCTGCGTATAGATATAACTTCTCTAAAAGGCGCAAAATAACCTTAGTAGTCGACGCCAAAAATTCTAATAAACCAACCAAATCATAGAAGCTGCCGCCGGTGAAGAAAATCACGCAGTTTTCACTTGTTCATCGTCGCTGAAATGCAGGCTGGCGATGATCTCTTTTAGATCCCGGAACAGGTGGTAGCCACTTGACGCGAGATCCGGACTGTAAGGTGGGTGGTCAAGTTGTTCCCAACCAAAAGATCTGATTAGCGGGTAATCAGCTAGTGTAACTACGAGGACAAGTCAAATGAAAGTGAGCCAAACCATCCCGCGCAAAAATGGTTCGGTCCATTATCTGCGACGCATGTGCATCGCACACACGCATCTCTCATTTACGAAAGTGACACGTAGGATAAAAGTTGTTTAATGCTTTCATACATTGAGTTGAACACGGTTGCGTGACATAATGGACGCTCCAAAAGATGAACAGCGTGGTGTGGTCAGGTTTTTGACAGCTGAAGGTGTTTCCCATCACGACTATCAATCGTTTCCGATATTGTGAAACACTGAATCAGCTGCGTGCCGCAATCAAGAACAAACGACCTGGAAAATTGACGAATGGCGTCATCTTGCTACACGACAATGCCCGTCCCCAGGTCGCTAGTGTGGTTAAGAAAAAACTGGAAAGGTACAAATGGCAAACGCTGCAACATCCACCATACAGCTCCGACCACTCGCCTTGCGATTTCCACATTTTCGGACAATTGAAAAAAACAGCTCAAGGGAACCAGATTTGTGTCGGACGATGACGTGAAGGAGTCAGTTACAGACATTTTGAAGCAGCAACGCAGGGAGTTTTATGAGAAGGGAATCACGCGACTCGTTAGTCAGTGGAACAATTGCCTAAAGGCTCATGGAGACTGCTTTTAAATAAAGTACTCCGTTGTCATATATTCGCATTGGCTCATTTTCATTTGACTCGTCCTCGTATAATCTTTCCAAAATTGGACTGGGCGTGCCCAAGTAAACTTCCAATTTCAATTGTTACATATTCTTGCAAAATAAAATTAACAATATCTGACAATTGAAATTGAAAATTTAATTGTACACACATAGTCCAACTTTCGTTGGACAGGCTATATAATTAAGACGCTTCCTAATTAGAGATACCGTATATACTCATGTATAAGACGAGATAATTATTCCCAAAAATGGGTTTAAAAATCGAATTCGGCTTATCCATGAGGCAATGAAAATTTAAAAACAAAATGGCTGTCGTAGAGTATAAACAGTGGAGAAAACGTCTAGGGCCATTTCATACATTTGTCAAGAAAATGAGACTATTTTGGGGGAAATGACGTTTTACGGGCGACATTATGTCGATTATTATTAGAGTCGATCCGCATTGGCTATCCAATTAAGAACCAATAGAATTCTATTTAGAACCTGACATAACCTACCAATGGATGAGTTTTAGGAACTGTTCGGATAGTGATGATGACAGTGATGAGTTTTGAAGGCTTTTAAAAATCCATTTACATTTTTATTTTGTTTTCAATGTATAAATTTACGGTGAATTTTGTCAATAAATTTTTTTGATTTCGACGAGTCACGAAGTGATTTTAGTCTTTGGCTTATGCATGGGGCAATCTATTTTTTTGCCTTTTTGGTCTCTAAAAAGGGGATCGTCCTACACATGCAGTCGTCTTATATACAGCGTGATTCAAATCGTGTGTAAAACAATTTAAGGGTGTATTATAGAGGTCAAGGTAAACACAAAAAGTCCTATTGACATGGGTCCGAATTTGAAAGATAACTGAGACAGGAACAGAAATAAAAATGCCGCCACCAAGATCAACAAGAATAACTCAGGTTCTGTAAAGCCTAGATTAATGAAATTTGGAGGAATAACAGGGTACATAAGACTGTGTATACCGTTAAAATTTGATCGAATTCCAACGAGAAGTTTCCGAGTTACGCAGTCAAAATTGCAACAAGTGCTGGTTAGTACTCGCAAGTGAACACGTGTTACGATATTGAATGAGTAACTCGGAAACTTCTCGTTGGAATTCGATCGAATTTTAACGGTATACACAGTCTTATGTACCCTGTTATTCCTCCAAATTTCATTAATCTAGGCTTTACAGAACCTGAGTTATTAACTTGTTGATCTTGGTGGCGGCATTTTTATTTCTGTTCTTATCTCAGTTATCGTTCAGATTTGATAAGATTTTTTGTGTTTACCTTGACCTCTATAATACCCCCTTAAATTGTTTTACACACGATTTGAATCACCCTGTATATACGGTAAGTGTTTAATCTGTAAAAGAAATTATGATTTTTTTTGTTCAATTATGTATAAAAATTCATCTTACAATCTGGAAAAAATGTTTAATCAGATTTACGAAGTTTCAAATACTAAAAGTAAGAACGCTTCGAAAAATAGTTGACACCGTTCTAGCAGAAAATATAGTTTTCATAATCTACTAGTCCGAACTCCATTAGGAGTTCTGTCTAACAAATCTCTTAAATAATAAGACACATGAATAGGAAAGAATATTGTGTTTCAAACCCTACACCAGAGTTAATCAGGTTTCTAATTGCGAATTCAAGTAGGCTTTTTATCGCCTTCATTGTTTATTTATTTTTGCTAAGTAATCATATGGGACCTTCTCTTTATATCATTTGTAAAGAGACCATTATACATCCAGGAGTTTGCAATGTGTACGAGTTTGTAATTCGAATTCGTATTACTAAAGCACCGATTTAACGGCTTGAGAACTCAAGCAGTTGTACATAAACCATGAACGAAAGAGTAAAAGGGGGGAAAAAAAACAACAGAATTTTCTCTTGCGTATATCCTCGTAAACACTTTAGAATGATTAAAAAGGGAGTGGGGAGGTTACACAAAATTAACAATTTCATTTTGTTTAAACATTAGATTATGGAGTCGTCAAAGATCTCATTCTTAAATGTTGTCAATTAAAACATAAATATTTAAAATGGTGTTATCATCTCCACTTTATTCCCTCATTATTTCCTAAGAGGTGGCGATTTACGACGATGCTTCAAGTTCAAAGAACTAAAAAATTTTATTTCCTCATTCAATAATTGTAGGGCTACACACGAAGGACGCTTTTGAATTTTTATCGTTAAAGTTAAAAAAAAAAAAAAGTAAGCATATTAAAACTTCAAAACTTGCCTTTCTTAATTTTTCATAAAGGAAAGTAGTAATTTCACAACGGCACTGCGAAGCGAATCTCATGTCAATGTCTTGAAAATGCAATGAAAAAGGAATTCATTGCACGCGTAATTTATTTGCTTTTAGTATACCAAATAGGATCATAATCTTAAATTTTAACTGCTCTCTCTTAATAATGTGAAAGTTATAGCTGCCTTCTTCTTCATTTTAATTTTATTCAATAAGGTCGTTTTTATAAATGGAGACCTGTTTCGTTTCATTATTTCATGTAACTTTTATAAATATTTAAAACGTGGTTGATTGTAATTTTGCCAAGTTTTCTATGCGTTTAATTTTTTTTTTTTTTTTTTTTTTTTTTTTTTTTAATTTTTTATTAAAATAAAATTAAAACTAAATGATTTTCGAATCAAATTGAAATTGAGTTATCGTGAAGAGTTCCTCAGGGCCCAGCTGTTTATCATGTTGTTTTTGATGCAGGCTCTTGTATTAATACAAAATCTTCATTTATTAATTTATACAGATAACCTAAAGTTATCTAGGGTGAATGCAGCCAGCGTGAACTGGATATTAGATTTGGTATTAGCTTGCTTGCAAATGGAACGTTGTTAAATAACGTCATATATAACTTTCATCAAAAAATGTGCTATATTGCCTATAATTTGATTTCGAGAAGAAAACTTTGCAATTCAGAGACAATAGATTTTGTTATTTTTGTTATGTTAGCTTTTATCATTTCCTATGCATTATCTTATGGTTTTTGGTTGTCAAGGAACTTTAGTCTTCTCAAACGATATTCGTCTTTTGAGTTGGTTAATTTTTTATGTTACGTGGAAAGATATTAGATATACAAAAAATTAACCCTTCCCCCTCCGAAGATTTCATCTATTTAACTTCCTTTAATCCGCTTTATTAGGAGCTTTAGCATAAAAGCTACTTATAAGAATGCGCCCTTGGTCTTTACGTTTATCTGGCCGTCCGTCCGGCCGCCGTTTGCACGATAACTTGAAAACGGATTAACTTTTTCAAATTCTGTTTTCAGAAATATGACCATCAAAGTCTTAGCTCGGCCGTATCAACTTTTCAGAATTTTTCGTGGACCCCTTCAAGTCGAATTCACGTGCTAAAACAGTGAGTGTAATGAATACCAAGATAACGGCATGTCATATAACAATCGATTTGTCAAGAAGGAATACATTGTTACTTTCTGTTCATCTTTTAAGCATTACTGACATCGGCGCGCGCACGTGAAATCGCTTTGTCGACGCACGATTGCTCAAGTGCTCATAGCCCAGAATAAAAGAGTAACATTGCTCCGTGCTCATAGTCTAAATTATTAAGTAGCGGAAGAATGGAGCAAATTATTGATTTTATTATGTCACTCCTTCATAATTTCTACACTTTTTGAGGTAGAAGGTTGAAATTCGGAATGTAGCTTCCTATGGGCATGTCCATCTACACTATTTAGTTTGGTTTTGATTGGTACACTGGGGTCGTAATTACGGGGGTGGGATTCAGAGAGGACAACATATCTATGTACTAATTAGGTACATAAAGGCGTGAAATTCAGTATCCAGATTCCTCTAGCATTACTAAGAAGTTTAGGCCCAATTGTTCCATTGGGGTCGGATTTGCGGGGGTGGCAGTCACTTGGTCCTTAGAACTATGGCAACATATGGCATGTTATATATCATACGTTCGGAAATGATGAAAAAAGAAAGAAGATAACGATTTTTTTTTACATTTTAAACATATTACGTTCGAGAAAATCAATTTTTTTGATTAAAAAACTTGGGGAGAGGTAAAAAGTGCAGATAAAGGACTTTTTAAGGATGACCGCAGGATCTACTACTTCCCTTACCCTACTCGGGGTGGGTGGGGGGGGGGGTTAATTTCTTTTTAATAAATGTATAAATGTATTTCTGCTTCACTGCTAAATGTTTACAAGATTTTATTTAATCCCCATTTTATAAAGAAAAATCATTAACTTTCTCGAACGTATTCAAGCATTTCCGTTCGAATGACATAGCATATGCCATGTGTTGCCACTTTAAAACAAAGACCGCTACCACCAAAACTCCGACCGCACTGAGACAATTTGACCCAAACTTCACAATTACGTAGATCTTGCTTAAAGGTATCTGCATACCAAATTTAACTCATTGACATACAGTAGCGCTCAAAACTAAGTTTATCAATTTGTGAGCTAATAAAATGAAATTTTAGAATAGTTCACATTAATTGTAAGGGTACAAGAGAAAAAACTTCACGAATGGTTTAGACTATTAGACATTTAGGCATCACTAAATTCTGATACTATGTACTGCAAGGCAACAATCATATATATAAAATCAGCAACGGTGGACTATATCACAACAAAGAAAAAATCTAACAATGGGTTATTTCCCGATTATACAATCGGATGGGTTCGCTTCTAGTAAACAATATTAAAAAAGACAATACAAAGAACCCTAATTTTCTGAATATTTAAAGTAGTTTTCTTTCATGATGCTCGTATATAAGCAAGCAGCGCATGACTGTGTATTCACTACTCGGTAAGATAATATGCTTTCAATTTTGAAAAATTTACAGTATAAAAAGATGAATCGCAGTTATCTGTCATCTCCTGTAAAGAAATTAAGTGTTGACGCTGGACAAAAAGGAGAAACTTATCGAGCAGTTGCCAGATAATTGAAGATGAGCAAAACGACTGTGATCGAACTTGCCAACGTTTCAAGGCGAGAGGCACTGTTACCTGAGCTACAAAACCCGGAAGACCTCGATCTACAACATCATGACAGGACAAAATCCTTAAACGGTTGTCCACCTAAAATACGACATACGCAAAGAAGAAAAGTATTTCTCTAAACGACAGCAGGGCGGAGGATCACTGATGGTCTGGGGCGCTTTTGGATATAATAGCAAAGCCAGCCTCGCGTTCCCCAGCGAACGAATGAAGGGATTTGACTACCAAGAGCTCCTGGACACATAACTAATGCTCCTTCAGTTATCTGATACTGAACTCGATTAAGAAATGCGGACATATCACAACGTTAATGTCAGCATTAGCACTACGAAACGCGTTTATGTCGTGTGGTTCTTCAAGGACGACGACCTTCCAAAAAGCCTCTGTTTTCTCACAAGAACCTTATGGTTCGATTGAAGTCTGCACGAGAACACATCAACTGGACGACCACTGACGAACTAAAATGGTTTGGAGTGATGAGTCCAAATTGTTGTTTGATAGTGATGGCATTAAGCATCTTCGATGCCCAGAAAGCCAAGGAAACAATCCTCGTTACCAACTTCCAATTGTCAAGCATGGAGGAGGCAACATCATGGTTTGGGGTTATTCAGTCGTCGACATATCGGTCTATTGCACCTGATAGAGGACATCTTGGACAAAAATGGCTACAGAGATATTTTGGCAGAGAAAATATACCAAATGCTGGATTTTGCCAGAAATAAAAATGGAACGAGGATGGATCTTTCAACACGACAATGGCCCGAAGCGCATGCGTGGACTTAAACAATTTAACATCTATGGGAAGAATTTGATAGACGATCTAACGATGCACAATTAGACAGGAGAAGTTCGATGTGTGTTGCGAGAAGAGTGTTTATCAAACTTGGTGGACTCCATGCCTCATCGATGTCAAACAGTCATTGACGCTAAAGATTATGCAACGAATACTAAAGTTACAGGTTTTTTTCTGTTGCTAGAATTAGTTGTGTAAACATGTAAATGAAAACGTAAATAAATGGCAAGTGTTCGTTTGCTTATGAATTCATGCTTTCATCATTTCTTATTCTTTACGAATCAATAACAAGAAATTGTTAATTTAACAGAAGGGTTTTATTTTGGTATACTATATATGATTTTAAGATTCAGATAATTGTTTTATCGACGTTACAAACGAAAACGCTATGGTCGTTTTTTTTTTTTGAGCTACTGTACCTAGATACCGTATAGACGGATGGACTCCTCTAACTCCCATCCTTGTCATTCCGATATCAATGGATCATTCATATCAAAGGAAATAATGAGTTAACACTTGCCCTTAATAAGCCGCATTCCGAATTTCAGCCTTCTACGTCCAAAAATGTAAAAAATATCAAGAATAGGAAAATTATTGTGGTTTTGCGGATTTTTTTCTCCTGACTTTTATCTCATGCTTATTAGATTGGTTAACTTTATTAAATACCGAAAGGTTATTTACGGTTCTACTGTGCCTGCCCATCTGTCTGTCCGTAATTCGATTTTTCTAGAAATGTATGAAAAATTTCCAAAACTATATTTTCGCTAGGACACGTGTTCTAACTCGTAAATACACATTGCTTAATTAATACATTAACTAATTCGTATTAACGAGTGATGAAAGAATATGACGTTTTTTCTGGATATTTAAGACACTGGTTTGGAGCTGCATTACGATAGCATTGTTCCAAACTCAAAATGCCACATCATGCACATTGTTATAACAAGAAATTCGAGTGAAACGTCACCAAAGTCACAATGCCACATCAAAAACAGAAAAGCATGGCACAGAAAGCAAACAAACATCGGCTATTCATACATAGGATTAGGGAATAACCGAACGAAGTCCTTCTTTTAAAGTGAAACAGTCGCCCATCGTGAAGCGACAGAGGACTTTGAGCGTCGTGCTGCTGAGTAAATTCTTCAGTGATCATTTTAACCTTTCGGTACTTGATTATGTCATTTATTAAAGATTTACATTATTGTTATTATTATAATCTCAAACAATAGGACATCTAATTATGGTCAACAATATTGAGAAATTTTTAGCACTCCCGATTATCTTTTTATTTTGGTTTCTTTTGTATTCTTCTTTTTTAATTTCTTCATTATTACTCACAAATCTGTTTAATTCGGCGTTTATGAGCCAAATATCAATTCTAATTTCCATAAAGATTTATAATTGTTGGTATTTACCATTTATTAAGATTGCGCGTGTTTAGTTTCCGAAATTGTCAAATAAAAACAAGTCAGCTTGCCTTGCAAAGTTGTTTATGAAAAATCTCGCAAGAACATTTATCATTCTATCTACGATGAAATCAAATCTCACTATTTTTCTCATTTTGGCGCGAATTAACGGATGAGAAATACCAAGAAGTGTTTTACTTAGATTTGCTCATCATTGCTGAAAATGATAAATATTATCTGCAATTGTGTTGTAGTAGCTTGTAAAGAAACCGAATACGATGACAATTACAAAAAAAATTCATTTCACAAGAGCGTAATAAAAAACCACAAAATTCAATGACGCAAAAAAAAAAAAAAAAATGTGTCTAAATAATTTTTTTTTCAAGGTCAGAAAGCGAATGATGTCACTTCCGCATGTTTTTAACCTAGTCGTACGAGCATGAGCTGATATGAAGAGCTGGCGATTGGTGGGCGACTTCCCCGCAGTTCGTGTTTATCAACTTTGAAGGAGTCAACCTCATTCGTGAGTTTTACGTTTGGGAATATTTACTTACGTGAATACGCATTCGTCAGAAATTAGCACCTCACTGATAAACAAAAGCTCAGTGACAGAAACGACGTCACTGCCAAGTTGTTCTCCTAATTTCCTGGGGGGCACACTTGGACAACGACCAACAAACTCAGCGGCATGAAATAACATTGACCTCCTTCCTTATCACAGGCGCTTTTTTTCTTTCTCTCCGTCAAGTCTTTCTCGTTCCGTTTTGAAGATAAATGAGCAAAATCGAAAGTGGAATGTGCAAAAATAAAAAAAAAATAAAAAAAGGAAAAAACAAAACAAAACAACAAAATGACCGAATCGTGTCTATTAAATCAGGAAAGGAAAGAAACGCTGCAACTCTACAGGAGCGCAATATCCTTTCATTTTCTCCTTGTGTTTGGTCCCGTTTAAAACCATCCATAATTATTTCCCTTCCTGTTCAAAAGATGGCTTTTAAATGTTTTGATGTGTTATTCTTGAATGGAAATATAAAGCCATAGAGTGTAAACAAAGTGACAATATGAGCTACGCCTAATTTGAGAAGTGGTAAAAAAAAATCTAATTCAGGGTCCGGTTGCTGGCCCTTAGCCAACAATTTCAAGTTCCTTTCGAGACGAAAACAACACCAAATGAGAGAGTAAAGAGAGGTCCATCTCCAAAATTCGTCGGGAAGTGTCATTAGCTATTTTCAAAAGCATTAAAGTTATACGCATTTATAATACCTGTAAATAATTTTATAATTTTCAATTTAAAATATTTAAAACATTATTTTCTCTTTTTCGCGCAGGAAAGAAAACCCAGTCTGTTTTATATTGATGTTAATTGCTTAAAATCATAATTTTTTTTAATATTGCTTATTTATATCTAAAAAATTTTTCTTTTGATAATTAATTAAAATAATCAATATATAAATATCCCATTAAAATTATTATACACTGGTTGTATTCATAATCATACACTCTGAATCAATTGACAGATTTGCTATGTAATGATTTGTTACAAGATTGTTGATAAGAGTGTCAACAATGATAAGCGACACCAAGCCAAATATGTATGAAAACAGCTTCTGTCTAACTAAAGAAAAATTGGACGTGTGCAATTAAATATTCAATTAATAAACACTTTTTTTTGCAACAGCATCCAATAATTGAAATTGGAAATTTAATTGAACACGCCAGGTTTTTCTTTCTTGGACATGGTTAGGCTACGTATATTGAAAACTTCATTCTTCTTGAAAAACAAATTATTAACATGAAATTAAGGATAGCGTTAGCCTTAAAAATCCCAAATTTTATAAAAATTCTAAATTCTTCATTTCCAAAGTTAGACAATATAATTATAAGCCAATTTTCTTTAAACTTCTCAAAATTAAGTTTTTTTATGTTTCGACATACTAATCTGTTTTTCTTTTGTACATAATTTCATATAGAAAAGAATGCACTAGAATTATAACTGTAAAGTGCTTAGTTATTTCAATATTTATTTTTGAAAAGTTTTAAATGTGAAATTTGCGTTAAAAACAAAAAGCTAAAGTTAAAAATATTTCTCTATAATTGTTTGCTTGGGCTTTTGTCATAATCCTAGTTCAGTTGCATCATCCTCATGTATATAATTATTAAAAAAAGAAATAAAAATAATCATTAGATTTGAACGATTTGTCTTGTAGACGTCATTGACCATAATTTTAAAAATAATAAAGATTTTTTCCAAAAACTTACTTTAATAAAAGTATGATCATTGTATGCAATAATGAAAAATTGTTTTTCAGCATAACTTTTTTAAAATAAAAATTGCATTTACACCTGTTCGCTATCCTTAATATATTAACTTATCATCTATTATATGAACAATTCAGGCACGCATATAAAACCCACATTTGAACTAAAAGGTAAATAAATGAACCAATGCTGGTAATTGATAAATGATAGCGGCAGCTATAATTACTCTTACGTATATGAAATATTACTTTCACGTAATGATTATTGCTTTTTCTTGTTCTTCTTTTTTTTTCCTTTTTATTTGTCAAATTCAATTCACTATTGACACCGAAGCTTCTCGGTTACGTAATTACCAAAGAAAGCTTGATTTTCAGTTGCAATAACTTTTAATCTCGAAGACGACCATCAAACTGTTTACTTGTTTACTTTCTTTTGCAGTTATGTTTTCAAAAGAGAAATTATGCTAAAAAGTTCAACAACAACATCAGACTAGACCTTTTCCTGTAATTACGAACTCGTCTAATAAGCTCCTGTAATCTTTCATATGTAGAAAACGTAATTTAAAAGGCTTCGTCAAAGATGGGAAAGCTAGTAAATCGGCTTTTTATTATCTCCTTCATGAATCAAGTCGAATAGGGCAATTTTAAGGATATTCCTTCAGTTTTTCATTTGAGGTGCTTAAATCCGTGACTGTATTTCATGATATAACGGTATATATTATGTATCTTGATTTCTAAATCTATTATTAAAAGAATTTTCTTTAGCTCTCTCTCTCTCTCTCTCTCTCTCTGAGTGTAACCTAACCTAACCTAACAACGAACTGACCCAACAATGACTTGGTTCAACAATTAATGGGTCAATTAATTTTTCCAAAAGTTACTCGTATAATATTTAATTTGCATTTATTCTCAATACTTGGATACACAAACTTTTGAAGCAGGTGGATTCAATTCAATTAATCAATGAATTTTTTTTTAAACGGGAATGGACTAGGTTATTATTAAAAAAAATATTGTATATCTCTCTCTCTCTCCCTCTCTCCCTTTTCTCTCTGCGTGTGGCAACAATGAACTAACTCAACAATGATCTGGCTCAACAATAATTCGCCAATAATTGCTGGTGGCAATACTAAAAATAGTATTGACAATATTGCTAACATCAAACAAATAAGTAATACCTGTTTGCTAAATTAAATTAAAGTGGTCTTAATTTTTCCAAGAATTATAGAATTTAATTTTCAATATTTGAATACACAAACATCATGGAATGTCAGTTTTTTTTAGTTGGTAAGTGTTGGGTAAATTCAAATTAAAAAGGAATCCACTTTTCTAAATGGGAGTGAACTAGTTCTTATTAGTATTTTTTTTTCTTGAGTTCATATCATTGTTGGAGTAGTTATAACAGCCTCACGCAAAATTCACGTTTTTCCTTCTTTCACGTTTTTGATTTTAAACCTGATGTTAATAAAGAATTCGACAGAATACTCAGTAAGTTATAATTGCGTCTTAAACTTGCCATTTATTTTTAAATATTCTATTTCTAACTTTCTTTCCCCCCTTTTCAACAACACCTCCTCTGGATGGAGCCCGAGATGCCAAATTGTAAATCTTGGAGACGCTCCACGCTATTTAACAATTTATGTCCGGATCATATAAATTGAAAAAAAAAAAAAAATGATTTAAGTTTTTTTAACTTTTAAGTGAACTGCATACCTTTAATTTAACGTTATTTAATATAGGCAATCTTTTAATTTGTAAATTTGAAATTAAAAAATATATATATATTTTGTTTAAGTTAGCTAATATTATTTGTTGAAGTAAGTAAACATTGTGGTGTGAAATAATATTTGTTTACTTCCGAGCGGGAAAATATGGTGTGATTCTATCTGTTGCTCAATCCGCAATTAATAAAATGAAATTTATTTGTGTTAACGCCTGACGTTATCACAAAAATAATAATAATTAAGGGTAATATGCTTGACCTTCGCAAGATGAGTAGCTTTTATTTTGTTTCCTATTTTTTTTCTTCCCTCTTTTTAAATCTCCTAATTCTAGTCCTCACTTCAAAAAAGTCTGCTCTGCACCAATGGGAGCGCTCGTATTGGGAGTACGCCCCCAGCGTGGGCCAATCACAGTTTCCATTCGATTATCTGATGCAAGAGACCACGAACATTTCAAAGGTTAGCAAGAGAGTCAATATAAATAGTCGGTGAGAGATGATCGGCGAGAATTCGTTAAGTTCTTATGAAGAGCATACACCTCATGAAAAGGATCCAGAGTCATCTACCGGACAAAGAATAGTTTAAGCAGAGAAAAATATCATTCAAGGAATTTATATCATGTAAGTTAATGCATTATTATTATTTTTTTTCTTCCTTTTTATTTTTATTTTTTGTAAATTTTATTCAAAAATTTTGTTGTAAAAATTATCGCATTGAGAGAACGTCTCAAGAATTGATGGAATGAAAAAAGAAGCGATGAGAGATGCGAAAAGGAGCATTATCAGTGATCTTGCTCTTGTTCTCTGATAATAGATCTTCCGAAACACATGCGGAAGTGTGACATAATTTTTACAATAGGGGCACCTTGATATTGATAGAATATTTTAAAAATGTTTAATATATGCAAAGAAAAAAAAGTTAATTCCCTCTTTTACTAGTTGAAGATATTTTTGTGGTATTTCTTAATTTATATAATAATAAAAAAAAAAATTTCCTCATTTAAGAGCGTAAATAAGAAACTTGTTAAAAATTTTGTAAATCCGTTTAATTATTTTGCAATCTACCTTGTTAAAACGCACATTACCTTGCATTTCATTAATTTATTAATTAACATTACCTTCGCATATTAGTTTCGCATAATAATAATAATTGCATTTAATGTTTGTCTGTCAATCCAAATAAGCATTAAGTAATTAGCAAAATTTTCCTTAGATCGTCTTGAACACCCATTTCAATTAATTTAATTTAATTTAATTTAATTTAATTTAATTTATCAGTAATTAGAAGCATTAACACGAGAATTTTTAATCCCTTTCTGTCCTCCGCCCCGTTGTGTGTAATGGGAAGCCGACGTTAAGAAGTGCACAAACCACAGCATCTCCTCCCTCCCAATGATAATTCCGCGCCATGCTCTTCCTAATCATGGAATCACAGTTTTAATATGGAGCAAATAAAAAGTGTAAGGCAGTGAAATTTATAAAATAACTAATTAATTTAGGCTATCTTGCGCAAGAAAGCGGTGACTAGGCAGGATTGCTTTTGATAAGATAACCATATAAATTGAAGGCTCAATTAATTAAATAGTAATTTCTACTAAATTTCTGACAACGCTGTTGAAATTAGAAATTTGGATCTTTATTTAGCAAAAAAGTTCTTATTGTTGATTCACAATGAAACTACGGGAGTTTCTTCTCAACAATGAGATAATCTTGCTATTTGCATTTCGTATGAATTAGAATCCGCTCATCTAATATCTTCAAGCTCTCAATTCCCATGCTTTTCCTTCCATGTAATTAATAATACATCAAGTGGAATTGAAAGAATTAGGAAAATGATCAAATATTAATAAAACAAGAATTAGGAAAAAGACACTTTTTTACAATATATCTGACCTGGTGGTAGAGTTTTTCTTTTCGTTTATTCTTTTTTTTTAAGTTTTGTGTTCGCATTTATAATATCGCACTATATCATAAATAGGCTACTTTTGAAACATACAGTGACGCCTAATAAGTAAATGGACTCCATGCTATTCGATCATTTATTTATTGCACAAAAACTACTAGGTACACGTATTTCTTGCACATGCACATCAGAACTTTGTTACCATGCGTTTTGGTTTCTGCAGAGCTTTAACACAGTTGGCCATGGAATCAATGTGTTGGGGGATCTTGGCCTGTGAAATTTTCATCTACTCGGTATGCAAACATTCTCAAAGTTCTGCACGGGAAGCAGATTTTTGCGAATGAGTTCTCACGGCACGATCAAGCATGCTCCAGACGTTTTCGATGGGGTTCATATCGAGTGACTGGGCCCATGCTCCAGACTGGTCGTTTCTGGATACCATGTTGTGCCTGCCAAGTCTGCGTTCTTCGAACAGTATTATGACAAGGAAAACCGTGAACAGAATGGATATTTATTTATCAAGAATTCCGCTGGAAATATTGGCAAAAGACCGTTTTCCAATATGTCGATGTATTTTTCTGCATTAATGTATATTTCTGATTGCCCGGTGCTCCAAATGGCACCCCATACCATAACAGAAAATCCACCATGCTTGACAGTTGGTTAGGGTCGGTTCACGCTGAACTCTTGGCTGGGCTTTCTCCAGGTCCATATCTGGCCACTAGAAAAAACGGAACAAAAGACTACTCATCTGAGAAGATGATATAATGCCAAAAAACTCAAAGGGCATTCCGTTAACCCAGTCGCCCAGTGTTTCCTCTTTGAAATATTGAGTGCAGTGAGAAGGGGTTTTCGCCTTGCAGCTCTCCCATGAGAGCCTGGCTGATACAGATATCTGATAACATGTTACGACTCGCTTGCAGGTGTTCTGCCACGTCTGAAGCCTTGAAAAGGGGATTTCTCTCAACCACTCGTTTTGCAGCCCTCAGTTGTAGTACAGTGACAAGAAGAAATTACTTCTAGCCACTGTAGTTGTAGAGCTATTAGTCCAGGCGATCTGCATGTGGCTCTACAGTTTCCTTTTTTAGTGTTTTGCTCTGTGTAATAACCCTGTTGACAGTGGATACTGGAATCTGAAGTGTGCGGGAGATTTTCCTTTGGCAGACGTATTATCCAGCAATACGCCCTCAATTGCTAGAAAATCACTCAATTTTGTGGCACCAGAATTCGAGGCATGTTTCTTCAAGATTAGGCATTCCTGTAAAATATAAGTGCACATTTACAGTTATTTCTATGAAATACATGAATAAACTTGAAAGTGGGAATCGATTTACTTATTGGCATTGAATGCGAAAAAAAGAGGAAAATAATCTCTGGTTAAAACTCTTCCTCCTGTTATCCCCCTGAGATTGCTTTGTCATTTAAATCCAGAGATTAGTAATTTAATATTTGATAATTCTTTTTTATTAAAGATGGTAAAATTGTATTAGAAAGATATTTAGAAATATTTTATAAATGCTTGGTTTATTAGAAAGCGATTGTATTGGGAAAAAAAAATTTTCGGACAAATTTTATCAAAAATTCGGATTAAAATCACGGGTAATTTTTCTTGGAAGCGAAAAACTAATTTAATTCATTAAGGTCAAGGACGGGAAACCTTTTCCTATTTCGAGATTTATACGCTAAATTAAAGGAAAGAAAATTAAGATTAATGACGGCTTCTTTGCTTTCTTCACAAAATAGCAATTTCCACTTTAACAGGCTTTTAAACAAAATAAAAGTGTCTAGGAAGAAAAAATAATGGTTTGCTAGTTAATAGCTTAATTACATGAAACATTGCTTAGATTCGTGAAAGCGTTTTTATATTAAGCAGTTTGGACTTAGAGCACTGCTTCTCAAATTTTATCACTTAAATCGCTGAATGAAATAAAACAATGTCAATGCACCTCGTGAGCAAGGATAGAGCAGATTCGTTAACCGAAAGCGATGACGTCGCTAATGACATCCAAGGATTTCGAGGTCGGTGACAAGTCTGCATTACAAATACGATGTTGTTGTTTTTTTTTCAAATACTTTTAAATACTTAGAAGTAAGAAAACATATTTCATGTACGTTACAATTACTTAATTAATAATTATTTATAATTAATATAATATAACAAATATTTGATTCTCTAGTTTTGAATAATTTTCCCGTTGGGTGGGGGGGGGGGGGGCGACTTCAACTTCTTTCCTTCGTTATGACAGAAAATTTTCCACGTTTTCGAAGTCGGCTCTTATCATTGAGAGGGTTGGGGGAATTGAGAGAAGGAGGAGCTTATCAAGAGAGCAAAAACTGATAACTTTATATTGAAAACTGGCGATGATGGATCATGTGATGTAACGGAAGAAGAGATGAAACTGATGAGGAAAAGCGAATTGCATTCATCTTTTAAAATCGCAATTTATTAAAGAGATGGACAAATATTAATTGAGGTTATTGACTGTTAAATATATGAATTTTCATAAACTGTCCAGACCCTACACCTTTCTCTTTAAGTTGCCGAGGCAACCGATGACATTGAAATGAGTGAGAATTCTTCAATGAAATTTCAACAATTTTTTGCATTGACGTCAGTGGTTGCTATCGCCTAGTAACAGCACAATGCATTTATTGAGAGAAAACATTATATAAGGCAGCGAGATTTTTCTTTCGTTCTTCTGATTTTAGTTTATCTATAATAATCAAATTGATTAACATCGTAATCAATAAAAATGAGAGGAAAACTTACTCCATTTTGATGACAATTTTTCCAGGCATTTCCTTCCTAACATTTCATTTGATAAGTGAACAGTAATTAAAAACAATTAAAAACTTTAAATCGCAGAATCTTAAATCCATTAATTAATTTTTCATTACTATGTGCAGCGGCTCGTTTCTAATAGCCTTTTAGATTTAGGATTTAATGTTATATAAAAATTTCCGGAATTACAATTAAGCATTGAAAAGGGGCTAAAAAAAAAAAAAAGAAAGAAAATAAGAAAAGACTAATGTAACTTCATCTGAAGTAAAATTCTCTGTAATTCCGGAAATTTTATGAGCGGTTACTATAACGTGATCTATAATCCATTGTTTCTTTGATATTACCTACTTCACGCTTCCATTAAAAAATATCACTTAACCCTATCTCTTTTTTTAACTGCTTATTACGAAATTAATCTGGGTCCTGAAACTGAACCGCTTGCGTAACTATTGCATTTAATGGAGTGTGTCGTTCTTTTTATGTTTACAGAAGGGTTGAAAACTTCATCGCTTGACCATCTAGAAAGAAGCCCCTTGACCAACAAATTCGACAATTCCCATGGCTTCCGCCTCCCCGGTAATAGCTGAGAATTACCAAGGAAACATGGCACTGGTAAGGATCCCTTTGATTCAATTTATATTTTTATGATATTCACAAAAAGAAATTCTATTCCACATAAAATCAGAACGAGAAAGAGGCAGGGACAGAAATGATGAACATAAGATGTAGGAAAAGTCCTTGAAATTGAATTAGCTAAATCGCCATTGACAAAATTTGATTTTTTATTCTTAATTTATTATTTAATTTAATTTGCACTACTTAATATGTCTATTAGCACTTCTTGATTAGAACCATACAGATTACTATTGGTCGAAATGTAATTAAACATTATTTTTTTAATAACTTCATATGCTCTTGCATATCTTAATATAAATGAAAGTTTGTTTTTATTTATTATAAATGTCTAGAATTCAATATATTTAATGTTTTTCATATTATATAACATTTTCTATTGAACTGAGCATGCGACCTCCATATAGTATTTCTTTCTTTGTAACAAATTAATAAGTAATTTTCAAGGTACATTATTGTACTAAAGATAGCACTTGCCAACAATTAAGATTTCAAATTGTGAAAAAAAAAATACAAAGCAAAGAGGAAAAAATAATAATTAAAAAAGTGAATAAATTTGTTGCAGAAAAATACCCTAGGAAAAAAAGTTAGTTTTGCGCATTCATTTTAATTTTGCTTCACTCGCATTTTGTAATTGTTTCGCACAATGTAAAGGTACTTCAATTTTACAAAAAAAGTGTTTCAGTTTATAATTTTTATTAATTGCAATATTAGACACTAACAGAATTGCAGAGAAATTATTTTCGTTTATCCGAACAGAAGAAAAGAGGCAAAGCCCCCCTAGAGCGACTCAGGGGTAGCTTCTTTTATTTGGACTGGTATTAAATGGCATAAATGCATTCTTTAGATAATTATTCACATTTGAAAAGCAGGTGAAGGCTAAAATTAATGAAAAGAATTTGCGTTCAGACAGTTAATATTCCATAAAAGACTATTTGTCATTAGTGAATACCAGGGCCATGGAATTTTTTGATATGACAAATCATGATCAAATTGTTCGGGTGAACTGATCTTGGGTAAAAAAGGAAGGAAAATCGTTATTAAAAAAAAAAAAAAGCATGATGGGGTAAAAAAAAGCAGCGGAAATGAATTGAACCCATGAGTAAAGCCCCCAGAAGTGTCGTCGTCTGAACGACCTTCGAAATGGAGAAGAACATTTAGGAGGAAAAAAACAGAAAGAAAGAAATCAATATGAAAGGAAGCGGAAGATTTTTTTTCTTAGTCCTTTAATTTTTTTATTTTTTGCTTACTGGTAATGTTATCAATTCGTAATAAATAAAAAAAATCAATCATCAAGGAATAAAAATGATATGAAATAGGAATTAAGTTTCCATTTTGTAGAATAACATTGCTGATTCTGTCTCACGTTACTGAAAAATTGATGCTATTTTTTCGGGAAATAATGCTGAATTCCTTTTGCAGATAAGTTGAGTGAAGGTGAATGAGAACAGGAACAGAGCAAAACAACTTTTAATTTATTTCGAGAGCAAACCTGTTGTTCATTCGGCGATGCTGAATTCTTTCGCTCCAAACTGGTCGCCGAAGTCTAGACATTTTTTTTTTTTACCTTGTTTATAATATTGACATTTAATAAGACATTCTCAGCAGTAACAAATAACACGAAAATTAATTCCTGCTAAAAAGTCTAGACTATTTAAAGAAAACTAGACTTTATTGAATACAAAGTAAAAAAAATAATAATAATAATTGGCGATTCTCAGAAACTGAATGGAATTTGTACATTTTAATTAATTTCCAGTTTTCGATATTTTCAAAATGCTTTTGAGAAACGCCTAATAACTCGAATTTGAATACTAATTACACTTTGGTTAACATTATCTATATTAATGAATTCATTATATCAGAAACTACTTTTAATACTAATTGTCCTTGAAATGAAATCACAAATATTGCACGTGATACTTAAGATGAATTAGATTTTTTTTTTAATAATTTATTTTTTTACTGATAAATTTTTAAATCGTTAATTAAGATTTTTTAACCCGAAAATTCAATCGAAAATCCAACTCAGTAATGGTGGTCGATTGGTTGTTAAAAGTAAAAAATAAGAAGCTTTAACGTTCATATAGGCTGAATACCTTTTATTTATTGCTTTTAGAATTTAGTACAAATGAACTGTGGTAAATGATATTTGTAATATAGGAGATTTGAAAGTTGGCGGAGATCTCCACATCGAACGTGTTTTTGAACCTTGACAACTCTTACGGTAAAGTCCTGCCAATTCTGTTTCCCATAATGTCCAGAAATTCTGAACCGATTTCGTAATCCTCGAAGAAGAAAAATAATTCTAATGTAAAGAATTGTTTAATATGTTCCTCATTTTAGTGTTTTATTTTAATTTTAATATGGAATAGATTTCTAAAAATAGCATTACCTGAGGGGAATTTATGATAAGGATTTTAAAATAGTCACGAAAAATCGGGGGCAAAACCAAAATCTACAGCGATATGGATCTAAGGCGATAAAATTAAGCTATTAAAGCATTCGGCCGTGTCAAACTACTCATACAGAAACAAACGAAAGTATTAGTTCGAAATTTTTAAACAGTTCAGTGAACTAATTTCATAGAACAAATATTTAGACGATCTCAAAATACCGATTCTGTAACGAGGTGCTAGATGTCAAGGGATTATTGCACCCAAACGGTTAAAAATAAAACGCAATTGCCAAATAAGTAAACAAATAACAATAAACACTATATTCACAACTCTGCGGATATCTACGAAGAAAATTAAAAACGAAAACAAGACAAAAGATTTCGGCTCCGCATTTAAAGTTTAGAATATTATGCATGTCGGTTAAAAATTCAAACTATGGTATTTACACATTTCAAAGAGACATATTTTCTCCTTAGTTAACAGAGAAATGATTTCGAAGATATCATCTTTAAGATATTTATAGCTGTTAAAAATTCATGACAGTAATTTTTCAAATTTTGATGTCGAGTTATAAATTCGCCACCGAAAGGTCATAACAATTATGAGCATGAAATGACGATCTTAAAAAATAAATATTTTGACGGTCATTCTAAATAAGAATGATTACGCTAAAATGAGAACCTCAAAAACGGTATGAAAAGACAGTATGAATTCAAAAATTTAACCGTAAAGTCATTAATCATGGATTTTAAAGATATTTTTCAACTTAATTAGCATACACTCACATTTCGGAAGCGGGAAAATATTGTTTACTTCTTAAGTACATTTCTCGGAAACAAAATCCGATGCATTCAGATTGCATAAACAGTTCTTGGAATTAAGTTCCCTTCTTGAATGAATATATCAAGCATCTCAAATAGGTTTTGACGGTGTGAAAGGGCATCGAGTAGCGCACACAAATCGACCTTTCATCTGTTTCATATTCCCAGTTACAAATGGCGAACCTAATGATAACTAGAAAATCATTTAAGATGTCTTAATTTTATAACTATATTTTGCAAGGATATATTTTTTCCGAAATAACGATCACAATATCGAATGCCAATCTTTCATTTCTGGGGATATTTGCCTTGTTCATTGCTCTATTTTTAAAACTTGGTTTGTTCGCTCATCTAAGCAATCACTGATTTTCATTTTTTCCCCTTTCTTTCTTTCTTTATTGTCATATTGTTTGGGGTAAAGAAGCAGATTTTTTGTTTTTAATTTTTTATTTTCAATTTTTTTTGAATTTCATTCGCAAGTTTTTTCCATATCTGCAAGAATTATACTTAATAAGTTAATAGATCAAACATAATTGAATGAAATTGAATGAATACTTTTCTACAAAAAATACTTATACGGATCTTTTAACTCAATTTAATCTGGCAATTCACTCTCTCGGACCATTTTTCTGCTAGTAGGAATAAATCAAAGGCTATAACAATCTAATTTAATAATAATAATAATAATAATAATAATAATAATAATA
>JAHWFO010068720.1:846737-937360 GCA_023313115.1 Rhysida immarginata | reverse complement strand
TAATAATAATAATAATAATAATAATAATAATAATAATAGCTTAAAATAATTCAAACCAAATCTCGGGTGAGCATTTTAATATAGTAATTGTTTGATTTTGTCATAAAGAATTTTGAGATATAAATAAATAAATAAATAAATAAAGGAAAGTTCATTTATCCCTTACAAGAGTTGATAACTGTAACCGAAGGACAAACCCATTAGAGATACTTCCGATGCAGTTATTACGACAGTAAATTACGAAGACGAAATAAACAAAAACAAATTTTGTTATATTTACTAAAGTTACGTCAAAATGTGGCGAACAGACCACGCACAGGTTAATTTGCTGCAATGAAGGCGAGGGAAAATGGAGTTACAATAAATACTCCCACAAAGACAGTAATAAAAAATTCATAAACTTTTCAACTTTTTCAAGCCTCACTTATATTAGGAAAAAGAGAGATGAACTTTTTTTTTTCCTTTTGCATTTCTTTCCTATCGTCTCCTGTTTCTTATATCCAATGGTAACGAATTTCATATGCGTTGCAACATTAAGAAAACAGGAAATAAATTATTTGCAGATAATAGGAAAAATGGCGTTTATTATTTATAATTTATACAATACAATATATATTTGAAATTCTATAATATAAGGTCAACATTTCGAAGCCAAGGAGGGCAAACGAGTGAAGATAATAAATTGTAAATAAACAATCCCATTAAGCATAATTTTGCTGTTTTTTTAAAATTTTATCTAATTCCAAACCAGTCGATTAGATTAGACAAATTTCACTGCTTTATTTAATACTGAATTATTAGAGTTACAAATCCTTGAGAAACTTTAAAAAAAAATAAAATAAAATAAAACTCAAGGATTTAAGAGAAGCGATTTCCAATCTGTGGGTCGCGACCCAATGAGGAAGAAAATTCTAAATTTGTGAACTAATGTTAATTAAAGATATGTAAAGAAAAATAAATAAATACATGCCTTTTTGAAATCAAAATATATGCAAAATTTAGTTAAAATTATTTATTATCTGTTTTTAAGTATGATAAATTTTTAAAAGTATGATTTTAGTTCAGAAATAACGAAATGAAAACTGGAGAACTACAGTGAAGCCGCACTTCTGCGATCACTACCTTAAAACAGGAACATTAACGATTTCACTTTTTAATATTATTTCACTGGAAATTTTTCCTAGAGCTCATTCTAAATTACATATTTGTGCTTTGCTTAATCTTTAAAGGAATTTATAAAGCCTGCAATAAATATTTCTAAAATTCTGTAGCATGCTCAGTTATAGAATTCGTTGACCGACAAATTATTTTAGGATCTACCGTGTATTTTGATGTTTATACATCATGTATTTTAAAACGATCATTGTGGTGTACTTTCTTTCCCTTTCACCTTATTATCTCGTACAGCTCTCTCGGACCAAAACAAGATTACGAAAAATAAAGCCTCTTAAAAAAATGCGAACGCAGAGAAAATTCTTTGCTACGTCTTCCCAATCTGTTTAAAATGCAATTTTCTCAGTTATTTTTACCACTTTTATTGAGAAATGCGAATTTGGGTCAAATATTATGATGCTTAAGAATTATGAAAAAACTCAGCTTTAGAGAATAAATACGAGAATGTCTGACAAAACAATGAAAATAGTCATTTAAACATAGATTGACCCAAAAGTCGCTTTACCCATACAAATATGAAGACAGGTCATCATGTGAAATTTCACGTTTTTTATTGTTGTTTTTTAATTAATTGGTGAAGTTTTAAATTTTCTAAATTATTCAATTATTCACTTCAGCGTATCATTGTAAAGAAACGTAACATCAAGATATATTTGTGCAGTATATGATATTCTATTTGTGGCCACCTTAGTCTCCTGACTGATATTACTAGACTACACTAGTGTTTATAAAGTAAGAGATTTTCAAATTAACTTTTCTGGTTGTCCGATCGGACCCAAACACGGATGGGAAGTTTAAAGATCTTCCTAATACCACCCAACACTAAAAGTAAAAAAAAGTTCACTGCTGGGAGCACTGCTGAAAACTTCCAAAAGCTCACTGATGTGTAGAGTACCATTCAGCTGGTTGTGGATGGCATAAAGAGCGTTCAGTAATCCGTATGGTTCTCCGCGCAGCTTGCGTTGTTGTGCGATATGATGGCATACTATGCACCAGACTATTCAGTACGTTTTGCTTTCCCACTCCTCACTCAACGTTGTTTCTCATCTCGTGTAGCGTTCGTGTTGGTGACAGACGTCCAGCAACTCTTTTGCTCTAGCGCCAATGCTCAATTGGATTAAAGTGTGAGTAACGCGCAGGCCACTCTAAACGACGGACGTCTTCATATTGAAGGTACTCGTCCATCAAACGATCCCTATGCGGACGGGCCCGGCCGGCCGTTGTCATCCACTTATAAAAATTCTGGACCAGCGGCACTCCAGCACATATTGGTGAAAGACATTCTCTCGGTATGCTAGGCAGTTGTGCATCCACTGTCGAAGATGCTGAGTGGTGTACAAGAGCCGATGATGATGCTGGCCTACACCATGACATCCTCACCTCTGTACAGACTCGTTCGATGATGTTGCCAGGATTGGCCCTGCTGCCGAGATTACCATTGTGCCTCTGTCCATGATGCATGTTCGATGCACCTCAACAAACTCATCTTCTAGTGGGTTGGCTCAAGGGGATGCATCTCGTGGGTCTGACATATAGATCAATTGCAAGGAGTCCCTGTACACCGTTTGTTTTAATATGGTGGTCTGTGTTGCTGCTGCCAACTCCCTGGAAAATTTGCTTGCTGTGCTTTACTGGTTCTAGATAGCATCTTGCTGAAATGTGGTGATACACGAACATACCCTGCTACAGTGTCGTACAATATTTCCATCCTGCCAGAAACTGTCCCCTTCGAGAATGACGTTGGTTGGCATGTTCACCGCGCATGACCCTTCTACTTGTTACTGACCTGCCTCTAGACGTCCTATCACTCTGCCTCTGCTCTTCAGGTACAAATGGACATGATAGGCCATGGCCAACAACTGACATCCGATCAGTGATCTACAGTGTTGGATGCAATTGCAGTGACCTGAACTGTCACTATACAGGTGTTCTTAACTTTTACTCCAACAGAAAGAGTTTTACCATTTTCATGTTTGGTGTTGGATGATATTAGAAAGAGATTCTATACTTCTCTATCAATATTGGTCCCAATCAGACAATCAGAACAGTTCATTCTTGAAAACCCCTTAATTTATGGACAGCAGTGTACGTCCTCTAATTTTATCTAGCTTAAAAAGGCAAAAACAGTTGTTTTCTTTTAACTTAAAATATGAATTTTAAAGCCTAAATCTCCTATATTAATAATAATTTAAAGTCTTCTCTGGATTTAGCAGTAAAAAAATTAAATAAATGATAATGTTAAAATTTTATTTTTGTATAGGTATTGACGACGACATTGGCTAAAACGTTGCGGATACTGCCTGAAGCGATCACTCCACCTCATCTGACAACGTTCTCACTGGACCAAGTTGCCTTCCATGATACCTTTGACGACTGCTGGGTTGTCGTCTATGACAAGGTCTATGACCTCACGGACTTCTTAATAGAGGTATGACTTCTTGTAAACATTCAAAAAGAGAATCAAAACGAAAGAAAAATGCCAAAAAAAAAACAGTATCTAATAAAGCAAACATCCCCATATTACTACCCCATGCAAAGAATGATGATTGCAGTCACTATAGTATTGCCTGCTGTAATCACAATAAGGTATACAGGGTGTTTCATAATTGGTGTCCCATCTTTAGGTCCAAAAAACGGCTCAAGGGGAACAGATGGGGGGAAAATGGATATTGATTACTTGGTTTTAATGTCCCCTAATTCAGAATAAAAACATTTCGCGTCCCTGGGGGTGAAAGGGTAAATTTTGGAAATTTTAATTTTGTAGGGGTAGGGGTTAGACCCCATGTGTTATTTAGAAGGTTGTAGAGCATCATGTAAAATGTGGGTTTAGCAAAAAACCCGGTGAAAAAATCTCATGCCCTGCCCCCTTTATCAAGTGGGTAAAGTGAAAGGTATGGCTAGCCAATGTGGACAAAAACCATACTTATTAGAAAACAGTAGGGCCTACATTTGGAAAATTAATGAGAATGAATGAGTCATTACCCTGAAAAGCTAAAAAACTCGACTGGGCTTTTCCCCCCAGGAAAAACATTATGAAATTTGAAAACTGTAGATGGGAAATGAGTTTTTCTGTTTTTGTCTACATTAGCTAGCCATACCTTTCACATTACCCACTCGATAAAAGGCAGGGGATGAGATTTTTTTCACCGGGTGTTTTGCTAAACCCACATTTTACATGATGCTCTACAACTTTCTAAATAACACATGGGGTCTAACCCCTACCCCTACAAAATTAAAATTTTCAAAATTTACCCCTTCACCCCCAGGGACGCGAAATGTTTTTATTCTGTATTTAGGGGACATTAAAACCAAATAATCAATATTCATTTTCCCCCAATCTGTTCCCCTTGAGTCGTTATTTGGACCTAAAGACGGGACACGAATTATGAAACACCCTGTATATTTATAATCATGGCATTGTTTTGACCTAATCAATTTGAATGTTATATGCCAAGGTGTTACAGCGGTATTGGTATGAAGAGTAATGCAAATAACGTTTCAAATATAACTAAGTAAACTACAATTAAGGATAAATTAGAGACTAGTGAAAGTCTAGATGTCAAACGTGGAAACTGTGGAGTAGTATTTCCCAATCACACGATAAGTCTGAGGGTGGTAGATATCAAGAAACATGGATGTCTTTTCGAGCAATGGTACAGATTAAAATCTCATAGAACGATGTTCTTTGTATTTTAGATTGTATTTAAATAACCTGACAGCATGGTCAAAGGTTAGTTCTATGATGAATAAAATTTAACAAATTTATGTTGAGGAAAAGAAGCTCCAGTGAATGCCCAAATAATTAATTTGAGAATAAAAGCCAAATACATTCTATCAGCTAAGAAGGGGGACCAATTTAAAAGACCTCACTATTTTTTTGTGAGTACCATCTGCACTTATTCCTCATATGATTTATTGCCAATATATCTAATCATCCGTATCATCTTTAGACCCTTCCTTTATTTTAAAAATTAAAAATAAACTGTTTGCAATGGTATCAAAAAAAGGATATTCATAATTCATGCTTTTAAACTTTGTTTATGTAAATGAAGATTATTATTTTCCACTTTATTACTGTTACAACATTAACGTCTTTGCTATCACTAAACTGTCTGTAGAGCCTTAGTTCCTTACCGTTCCCTTATTCTATCTTTGTAGCATCCAGGCGGCAATGAAGTGATCCTGGAGTATGCTGGCCGTGATGCAACGCTGGCCTTCCGAGGTGTTGGCCACAGCACAGACGCCCTAGTCATTATGGACAAATATTGCATAGGCGTCTTGATAGAGGTAATTGTAAAACTAAAGTGAAATTTTTCTTATAGGATATTTTAAATCTTTGTATTTCCTAATAAAGAACCTAAAAGAAACTAGTTTAAATTGTAATAGAAAAATATTGAGTTTTGCAGATAGCAGAAATACAATATTATTTGCATTTGAATTTTTTTTTTATTTCAGTCCCAATAGCATTATATAGTACTGCATTAATTTCGTTATTTCTGTGATTACATGTATAAATTATGAGAGCTATTTTTTTTTCAACCTCTGATGGGGCAAAAAGTAAAAAACAAGTGTGAATAACAAAATGATTTTATTACCAGAAGTCAAGTACTATCAGAGTTATTGTACTTTATTTTATGGCCCATTGCAGGTTGAAAAAAAAATAGCTGTCGTAAAAAAAAAAAAAAAAAAAAAGCAAGTCAAGTTGTTCTTAAATTTAATATTTAAAAAAATCTTTTTTGAAATTGCTTTATATTAAATAATTTTCTTTTTTCCTCTCCCTTTGCAGGAAGAAAGAATATACCTCAGGAAAAAGAAAAAATCAATATTTGGATGAAAATGCAACTTCTTAATGAAATTATATAAACTCCAATGTATCATATTTAAATATTTTTTATTTGTACATAATATATACATTTTTTATAAGGGGACTCAATGTAAGTTATCTTTTTATACAAGCATAATATTTACAATATGTGATATAAAACTGTTTGTTAATAAATATTTAATGTTGATTACACATGTGTCACACATTACTAACAGCAAACACTCAACCCTTGTCAAATCACTCCTTAACTTTAAATGCCTTACTTTTTTCTTTCTTTCTTTCTTCGTTTTAGAAAGAATCTTTTAAACTGGAAGAATTTTTTCCATATTATTTTCCAAACCTATTATAAAATGTTAAAGACTTAATACATTTTAAGAATATCATAACTTTTGTTTTTAAAATGTTCCCTAAATTAAAAAAAAATTACACGTATTGAATATGACATTTTGTTACGCAGTGACAAAACCTAGAAAGTAACTGAATCAGAATTACTGCAATAATTTGGCCCAAATTATTCCACAGACTCATTTTTAAGAGCTCCAGATACAGTCTGCATTTTAACTCAAAATTAACAGTTGAAACCTTTGTAATTTTCAAGCTTTACTGAAAACAGCTATACATTTTTTTTTTTTTAATCATTAAGTGGCACAAGATACACACAAAATGGTGGGTCACAGGATGTGGACCTAGTATTTAAGAACAATTATGTTCCTAAGCAGTGCTTATAAAAACTATCTTGGAATAATGTAAAAATGGTCTAATTCAAATGTAAAATTTACACTGCTCATTTTAATCACAAAAAAAAGAAAAAGGATTTACATATTTACATTCATACCAATAGCCGAAAGAGGAAAAGCTAAATAATGAACTTGTCCATAATAATATATATAACCTGTGACAATAAAGTTCGGTGAATGATGGCATATTGAGAGTGGATTGCTCGCTTACATGAAACAGCAGTTACTATCCTTCAAAGTAATCCCCGTCGATGGTAATGCACTTCTGGGAACGCCTGTACAAGTCCTGGAAACTCCTGGCGTAGTCGTTTTTAGGAATAGCCTTCAGTTGGGTCGTAACATTACGTTGGATGTCTGGCCACTTCGGGGGGGCGTCTTCTATGATGTTCCGGCCTCCTCGGAACCGTTTAAACCACTCATAAACACACTTCAAAGTAATAGCACTTTCTTTGTAAACTGTGGTCATCATTTCATGAGTCTCTTTCGTTCGCTGATCCATTTTGGGTTTCGACCGCACATACTACGCCTTCTCTCTTCAATGTCCTGTTTAAACACAATAAACACACTCGCAGCGCTGATTCTCTCAAATTTGTTTAAATATGTCTCGACCTGTCTGGGGCAGGATACGACGATGGTGCACTCTTACGACCATTAGCAATTTAACGTCATTCACCGAACTTTATTGTCACAGGTTGTATATATAAAAACAGTTAAAACTTATAAGTGTAAAATAAATTTGAAAATAATATTATTTTTTAATGACATTGAATTCAGAACTTCCAAAAATTCTTTTCAAACAAAACTGTGAACTTTGTAAGGCAGAGAGCATAATTACAGAGATGCTATAAAAGAAAATTGCCATAGTCGAGAACAATGTTTCTTAAACTGTACTGCTGCACCGCAGGCATCAGAAATTTCTCTTAATCTTGAAAACAATAATCACAGGTGATAATAATTCAGATTTGAGGGAAAATCTGTAACCCTTAAAGGAGCACTCATCTTACAGCAACAAAAAAAATATTTTTTGAATCAAATCTTGTTTATATAAGTATAGCAATGCCAAATAGGGAGCTAATAAAATTTTATGCAAAATAGTAAGTCTTTTTCATAATGTATCTTAGAAGATGCATTGTTCCTTCTGAACTTAACTGAAAATGCAAGAAAGCTCAAATAATGCTTTTAAATTATCTCTACTATTATTTATCTTAGTTCTACAGTTCTTAAAAGTTAAAAGCATATAAAAAGTAGATTAATTTTACATGGCCACTTGAGGAGGCACCAATATCATCTGCCATTTTGAAGAATGGGGCTGAAGAAAAAAATTTTTTCCTTTACTTTACTATCGACTGAGTGCTTCACTTGTTTAATAAGTACATTAGATGCTTCTTTAAAGATACATGGCTGTTAGTTCAGCTTAACCTATGAATTTAATTAAGAAAAGAATTTGAAATTCATCTATTTTTAAAGATACATTTTCCCTTAAGGTTTACAAGTTATCATCATGTTCACAATAAAGGATATTCAAAAAGAAAGAGCAGATTTCATGAAGCTATATTTTATTAAGAAAAAGTATTATACAATTCCAATAGGTTGCACGTATTCTACTGATACTCAAATTTTATTTACTGTCCTAAAATGTTCAAAGTTGGCATCACCTGCTGCACAGGCCACGTCAAGGTAATATGAGAATTCCTCCCGAATGGGATGCAGCATTTCATGATCCGCATTTGGGACGGGGGGATACGACAGAGCATTCTGCTGGTTGATAACTCAAAATTTAGAAACCTGCTTTTTTGCAACAGTACTTGACTCATTCAGTGAAGTCATTTGAGAACTGTGAAATAAGGCTTGGAAATCTTTTTGAATAACCCTGTATTTATTAAAGTAATACATATTCTGTACATTTAGAAAATCTTGAAAGTTTTCATTTCTGATAAAATTAAATACCTGGTATTTTCTGGTATATATAAAAGTTATGATACAATTCTTATGCATATCTGAAATGAAAGTACTGTGTTAATGGTAGATGTGGATTCATTTGACATATAAAAATATAACTACAAAAGAATATATTTTTGTTATACAGTTGAACCCAAGGTAATCTAGAATAAAGGTAAGAAGCGCTTAACGAGCAAGCATATTGTGATGTCATTGGATAAATTCTCAGTAAACCAGAAGTATGCGGTAGCCAATATTGTGGTCATAAAAGAAAAAGATTTCACATAAAAAACTCTTTCCTTGTATTTCTGAAGAAACATTTATGTGTAAAACTTAACCCGACATATAATAAACTCTGTTATAATGAAAAAGCTATTACAGTGAAGTGAATTGGAATCCCCACAACAATACATTAATCTGTACAAATTTTCTATGGTTATAACAAAATCTGATATAACAAAATACGCATGTAAAGAATAATTTTATAGGCTATTACACAACTTTTGTTTGGATATAGCAAAACTTTGAACATTTATGTATCGACATTTGGCATTGGGTTAGTTTACTCGGTAGGAGCAGGGGATGAGGAATACAGTAGTAGTGAAACAGCAACAGGTTCAAAAAATGCATAAAGTTCCTCAAAAAAATAAAGAAATGCTCAGTAAAACCAAAAATGTCTAAAAAAAATTAGTCTTCACTTCAGGAATTCTCATTTTAGGAATTTTACATCTTGTCAAGCAGTACTTCTATGTACAGGCATTTAAAATTTTGTATGTAAGATTCCAATATCTAGTATACAGATAGTTTCTCTGCTGAAGATTTTAAGTGTGAGTGCATGTTGGTGTTATATAACATATCAAATGTATTTAATAGTAAATGAGTTCTTACTTTATAATTTTCCATTTTACAGAAAAATGGAAACAAATGAATTTGTTAAGAAACAACTACCAGTACTAAAAGTTATCTTTTCATATCCTCTATGATGATAACAAAGCTTTGTTAATCTTAAAGCTAAATTATTAGTTTTTAAAGTTTTATTTTAAAATTAGTCTCATTTTAAGTGTTATAATTGGATTGAAGACAAAGTACTGAAAAAGTGTGATAATGAAAAGCAATTAATAGGATCTTACAGATAAATTCTATGGTCAAAACAACTTCATTTAAAATGAAAGATGAAGGTCTCAATATTCACTTAGCATAGATAAAAAATTTCAATTCAAACTCAAAATTTATAAAATATATTTTCCCCCATCCCCCTGCGATTGAAACAGATGTCATTGTATCCAATGGAGTGTGAAGGAGTTTCGGAATCGTGATGTCACGCATTGCAACAACTTGTCAGGGAAACCACAGTGCATCGCATTCTGTATATGAATACGAAACCCAAAGCAACAGTAACTGAAGTGATTTTGATTATGGTGACAACAATGTACAAGAGCTGTTAGCAGAATTAAATGTTACTAAAACGATATACAGCACCCTCCACCCTGGGCATGCCACTTCGTTCCTTGTGACAGCAGATAGCAGTTAGACCTACTTCAATCTTTTGGCACTTAGCAAATGACTGCCACAGTCGTTGTTCTTGAGGATCACTTGTAAAAACTAGAGTTAAACTGATAAAGTTGTATCTTTATGCAATAAAATAATTATAAAAATGTCTTTTACATTTTTTCAACCGCCAACACATTCTGATATCTTGATGTACTGCTTTTTAATTTCAAAAATCTGGTCACTTTAGCTAAGTGCATTATTAACACAAAACCACAATTAGGCCCGTTAAGAGTTGGAACAGACTCTAGTTTCAATGAATTTCTTCTTAACTGACAATGAATTTAAAAGGCAGGATGGTAGAAAAGCACGACGCTTCAAAACGTGCAGTTTGCATTTGGATACCCATACTCTCGCTGGCAAAAGTACCCTATACTGCTTCTTAATCGCTTCTAATTGTAGAAATTTATGAAAAGTGAAGTTTCTATCGGATTTCTTATTTATACATCCAAACACAGAAAAGTTAAAGGCATTCTGATAAAAAACAGATTAGCAAACTTTTACGGTAAGTAGAATCGAAAGCGACTAGGCAACAAAATTCCCACAGGTTGTCATGTCAGTAAATGACCTCACGTTCCGCTGATTCTCCAATTTTCAATCTTCTAAAGCATTTTTTCTTAATAAAATATTAGGATAAATCGAAAAATTTTGAATGATATATATTTTATTATCCTGGATTAATATCATGATGCAAAAAAAAAAAAAAGTCGAAGTTTTCCATGGAGTTTACCTTTAAGTGATACCAATTTAAAGAATCACAATCAAAAGGATTATTTTTGCATGGAGTGAAAGCAGATAATCTCTATATGTAAATAACAATTTCCCAAGTCTTTGGTGATGATATTGTGAAAATTGATAAAATAAGGTCCTGTACACAAGCACATGGACAGAGAGATAATGTTCGTTTTTACTTTAGGATAAATTTAAAAGCATATATACGCTATTTATAAATTTATGATTAAAAAAGTCTACAAAGGGAGAATGATAAAGTATGAAAGAAGACATATAAACAAAGCATTTTGTTGTGATCAGTTATAGATTCCCCAATCCAAAATAAAACAGTTGAAAGGAGAAAAAAATATTGTACATGCTATAAACAAAATGGAAATCGATAAGGGAACACTGCAAAGCATGCTTTACTCTTTTACTTGGACAATGTAGAGATTAAGTATATTTTAAGAGTAATTGAATTGACGTTAAAAAACAAACAAACAGAATCACGCATTTATTGTACTTTTAATTGTAGTTTCTGAAATTATATTTTTTAATAATCTCAATTAAATTTGGCAATCAATTAATTAATGAAAATTTAAAATTGGTTCTCAGGAGGCAGTAGTGAACATTTCCAACACACCAATTTCTTAAATGATTTTTGTCATACAAGGTCTATTTAAAAAGTAATGAGAATGAATGCACAATGTGCTATCTGGCAACTCAGGAGGCATCTCTCTCTAATGGTAGTTTAGACAAACATCTGCTCGGTCTTTAGTGTAATTTTCAACTACCTACTATGACTACATTATTATTACGAAATGTTTGCATGAAGAGTGTTTCTTTACTGTGTCACTGAAATGGATGCCTCGAAATTGGAAAGCTTCGAACTGAGAACAAAAGTTATTCGAATGAGACCAAGCGTTTTGAAACTTGAATGCTGCATCACAACAATGCACCTCATCACAAAAAATTTTCTGTCATGCAATTTCTGGCCCACAAAAGCATTTCAGTGGTACCTCAACCTCCCTACTCCCCTGATCCTGTATCATGTGACTTTTTCCTCTTTCCCAAGTTGAAACATTACCTCAAAGGACGACATTTGGCCTCTGTGGAAGTGATTCAAAAGGCCGTGACGGACCAACTAAAGTGCTTACATCTCACGACTTCCAGCACTGCTATGAGGATTGGGAGCAATGCCTCCTTTGCTGTGTGGCCTCTCAAAGGAAAAATATTTAAGGTGATAAGCTGATTTGTAAATAAGATATTTAAATAAAGAGTTTATTGGAACAGTCTTATTACTTTTTTAAACAGATCTCATAAACCATCACTTAACAAATTAAAGATTGGTACAATACCATCAGTTAAGTATAAAATTTAATACTGTATTCATTTTATCTTTCATATCTAGTGATATCTTTCTTCTTTTCCCAGCAAACAAAGAATAAATCTTTGGGTTTAAAATAAAAGAGAGTTTTTAGTCATTATTAGAATTGTGAGCAAATTCATAAATGAGCTTGCTTACTACATTTTCCCATTAATATGGCACCATAAAAGAAGTAGAAATAAGAAATAAATCGTTAAATAAATAAACAATAGCCATGCATTATTAAATCTTTCTTAAATTATATCCATCTAATTAATAATTACTTTAAGAATATTAAGGTCATTAGCAAGAATGCTTAATGTGAATCACTAATAAATGTAATATTGCTTATTGTTTCTCTAGGTTCACTTCTTTGTGTGTTTAGAGAACTTTGTGACCATGATTGTTAATGACACAACATAAAAAACTTATGCCTATGTCATAATTAACATTGCTCTAATACAACTAAATTATCAAAAATACCAATAACTTAAAAGTAAATGCTAAAACAAATATTCGTATAAAAATATAGCATGGTATGAATGTAAATTGACAAATGAGTTGAGAATAAGACAGAAACTGTTAGACAGTAAAAATTTCTCTGTAATTTTAAAATTGCTGAATTTAAAATTCTAACATTTTCAATCATTTTATCGGTTTTGAAAAAAATGTTAATAAATTTTTGACATAAAACACAATATATATAATTGAAAGGCCTTTTAATTTAGACAAGAATTATTTCTTGATACTGCTAAATACATTTTTTTCAATGCCTTTTTACTTATTATTTCTCCACACATCTTTTTAAGACTGTGATCATTTAATTAGCAGTAAAATGCCACCAAATTTATCTTATACTTTATTAGTATGAGCAGGTAATTAGTGATATGTAGCATTTTTTTAAACGGTTATTTCTGAAATTCCCAAAGCGAAAATTTAACAAGATTCAATTTTATCTTTACCTTAACGGTTTTAAAATTAGAATTAAAGTGTCATGTTAATTTGTTAACAAATACTATACATGAAAAAAAAATCTAAAATCTTTAACAGTTATGGAAGATGAACATGAATTTTTATATGAATTTAAAAAGTTAATTTTTAGATGAATTTATAGGATATGAAAGGCATCATTATTTAACTTTCGGCTGAAAGTCAACTTAACTTAGAATAAACACCATTCTTGAAGAGTCTTCGTCTTGTGACTACAATCCATAAAAGCAATCCAATGCCACCAATAATATAGATGGCTATCACAGTGGATTCTTGTGGAAGATAGCATTTTGATATGGCATAATTATTAGGAGTAAATACACCCTGAAACATCAATAATTAACCAATTAGAATACATCATGTATGATTAACCAGCAATCTATAATAATAAAAAAAAAAGAAAGCAATGTGTATTTATGGATTTTTCATAGAAAGACTATATGATCAAAGAGGTGTACTCATCATTATCCTTATTATTAAATATCTAAAGGTAATGACAATGGAAAAGTAAATCAGAAAAGTCAATGTAGGAGCAACAGTTACAATAACCATAATTCAAAACAGGGTTGTAAAAAGTTATGTTTCTGAATACGAAATTGAAAAAGAAGTAAGGATTCGCATATAAGAAAAAACAAAAGCTAAACTAGTTTATAATTGTGTGGATAAACCTTAAAGATAACCTAAAACTTATTCAACCTATCAGAAAAAACAACCTCTTAACTTTATTAATTAGCAAATGTAGGCAAAACCCCTCCTCCCATCTGATTAGTTATCATTTATTATACAATAAAACTTACTTTTTATTTGCTTGTCACCTGCTGTATGATGGAAAAATGGCATCCAAAATATGTATGCAGGTTTTATCTTTGAATTTTTACTATTTCTTCAAAAGAAGATCTTCTTAATATGTTTCATCAAGTGTACCTTATTAGTATTTTTTTTATTTTTATTTTATATTAGCCCCATAATTGATTATATTTATTGATAAGCACCTATGTATCAATAAATTTACCTGTTATTTGTCTAAGGGAAACTAATCCAATGATAGTTGTCTGTTGTGTGATTTCTTCGACTATCTCATTTGTTAGGATATCCCATTCTGGATAAACTCGGTTTTAATTAGTTTGAAACTTAATTGACCCTTTCGAAATTCTGAACAGCTATTCAGAGGAGACTCAGAAGGTTGTTGCGAATAGCAGCGTCCCCTTTCTCTGCTTCAATATATAAACAATACAAGGCAAAGCTTGTGCAACAATAGGCCCATAGTGCTTGTATCAACAGTGGTAATAGCAACACAGAATTCACCAACAATAAGCAGAGACCAACAATGCAAGGCAAAGTTTGTGCAATATATATAATGTTCATTAAGACATGAAGATTCCATCCCACCTCTGCAAATTATAAAACAAAATGGAATTTGTAAGAACACATACAATTCTTGTTCAGGCTTTTCTTAGAATTGATAATTATTAGAATTTTTAACATTTTCTTGAAGTTCTTTAAAAATGAGCAGTAACTGAAGATAATGGAGATTAGCAGACAATTGTGAAAGAGTGGAAAGGCAGCAGAGTAAGAAGTCCAACCACAAGAATAATTGTCATGCCTAATATTAAAGCTATTCTTTGAGAATTTAATAAAAAATATCAAATTTTGGAATTCAGAATTTCTTTTTTAAGATTCTTAATGAATTAGCATATTATTTAGCATTAACATTAATGCTAAATTTAGCTAAATTAAGCTAATACTTATCAGATGGATGCAATTGTATCAGATTGGTACAATGCGTGGAAAGGGATGGGGACTATGTCGAAAAGTGAATAGTGCATTACATAGAGGAGAAATGTGAGTATCAGATACAAAAAGAATTTTGAAAATCGGTTAAAAAATAAAAAAGTTACAGCCATGGAGGCATTAATTTTCAGCCCACCCTCGTAGATTGTAAAATTCCCTATGATTGGCATGATTTTTAACAAGTTAATTGGCTAAGACATAACATTTGATCATCAACATCATCTCTGAATCATAGCCAAGGTTTATCGACATGAAAGCAGAGTGACAGTGAAACTGCTGACAACATAGCAAATAAGAGGGCTGGAGTAATGAGAGATTTTTTCAAAAGAAAGATGGTCAAGGAAAAATTTCATCTGATTTATCTTTGGTTACTAGTAATAACGACAGCCATTGAAAGAATGGAAGAAAACATTATTAATGAACATGATTTTTTTTTTTGAAAAAGTACGCTAAATAAATAAGTGAGGACTCAATAATTACGCTTTCTAAAGTAAACCCTGTTATTTGTCATTAAATATATTTTCAAATTGTACACCAATTCTTTGTTCCCATTTCTACTTACCAAAAGAAAAGAAGGATCATTTTTGTTTCTCCAACTGAATGATGCAACTGTCCATTCTGGGATGTGGCCAGAATGAATGACACGGCAACTATGATGAACATGTCCATCAAACACTACACGTGGTTTTAACAAGTGTAATAACTGTACAGTAAAAATAGATTAATTTATGAAATACAGCATTAAAATTATATTCCAATTATTGTACAATATATTTTGGTATATACCTTATGTGTGGCATCTTTGGAAAGGCACTCCCATTTCTCACGATGAGGTATGTTTTTTTCCCAAGGAGGTGCTGAATCTGGCTCAGTGCAAATAGCTTCAGATTGCCGATATAAAGGAATATGCTGTAAAAAATAAACCAGCAACTTTAAATTAAAATCATAGAAAAACAATGAGGAAAAACAAAATAAATTAAATTAAAAAAATTATAAAGAAAAAAAAAAGAGATACATAGTTCCACTTAAACTAAAGCTTTTATAATGTAATATGCGTGTATTCCTTAATAAACAGTGCTCTAAAGCTTATGTGCAAGCTCATTTCTTTGAATATCTGGAAAACAAATTACGTGACTGAACTGTGTTTTTATAGTGCCCAGCACGAAAGAAAAAGGAAACTGGCGGATGTGTAAATGAAAAAAATCTCGTTCTACCAATCAGAAAAGGACAGGAATCGGAGCATTACTTCTACTGATGCCAGGAATTAATAATACTCCGTTTCCAGTCCGTTTCTGATTGGCTGAACGAGTTTTTTTCATTTACACATGCGCCAGTTTCCTTTTTCTTTTGTGCCGGGCACTATAACGGAATATTATCCACATTAGCTATTGTGGATATTCTAGGGGGGGCTGCCAGATTAGTGAACAGGAAAAAAAAAAAGCCAAAATATAAACCCTCTTATTTTTGAAATTCTGCACTTCAAAAGTTTAAATGCAAATGTTTTAGATGATTACACTGCTTATATTTGTGCAAAGGAGGGGGGGAGGGTAATGTTTCAAAAGAACCTAAAAGTAACATGTCAGTTATTCAGTATCTGTTAATCAAGGCAAAAGCTCCATATGCTCCTATTCCAATCAGGCAGAAGGACTACACATAGTGCAGTTGCTGATGCTTTCAACTTGAAAAGATCAACAGTTTATTGTATTATTGCTTATTAGAAGAAATCTGGAACTGTTTATCCTGCTCTGAAGTTCAGCTGACCTTGTGTGACCAACAAACCAATTGACAGACCAATTATAAGGATGTCACTAGATGATCCAAAGACCTCAGTAGTTGCTATTCCTAAGAATATAGAGAAACATGAAGGTATCAAGAATAGCTCCTCAACTGTTAAAAGACGTCTGAAGAACGCTGATCTCCAGGAAGATGCCCAGCGAAGAAGCCATTGATTTCAGCCAAGAATCAAAATGCAAGAATTGCATTTGCGAAGAAGTACAAGCACTGGACACTGAGAGATTGGGACAAAAATCTTTTGGAGCGATGAACTTAAGTTTAATGTAAACAAAAATTAAGCAAAACTATGGAATGGAACAACCAATAAAGGAGAAACCTTTAATCTCCTTGTGGATAAGAGGTTTCCCCCCATTTTTGGCTAGTTTTAATGTTTTCCTTTGATGGAATAAGATATATTCGACATCTAATAAACCAAAGATTCAATCCAAAATACCATTGCCCTTCTGTAAAGCATGATGGTGGATATGTTATGGTTGGGGTGCTATAGAGTACATTTTGGACCACTGAGACTGATTGAACATATCATGGATAAGAACCAACATATGTGAGAATGGGCCATGGAGGAGACAATGCTGCCGCATGGAAAAGAAGAAAAATGGCCCCGTGGGTTGTTGTTTCAGCAGGACAATGGCCCAAAACACATGTCTATCTTGGTTTAGGACTGGCTGAAGAACAAAAAGATCAGGATGCTGGAGAAGGCTCTCATCCCCACCTGAAAGTCTCCAGGAAGAACTTGGATGTCATGTCAGCAGCACAGAACCACAGACCAAGGACAAACTGTTTGCAAAACTTCAATGTGAATGGAACAACATTCCAGTATTTGTTATTGTTAAGTTAATGTATTCCATGCCAAAATAATGGCAAACAGTGCTCTGTGCCAAAGGATAATGTTATAAAATACTGAATTGATAATATTTAGTTCATTCACTTTTGTCCAATTACAGTATTTAAAACAAAAATGGCGTTCTTTGTCATTTGCATTTAAATTTCTGAACCGCAAAATTTCAAAAAGGCATTTTTTTCTATTGACTAACTTGACAATTTTTTTTTTTCTAGACAATATCAAGTTAATGTGGATAACATTTAGTTTAAAAAACAAAAAAAAAACCAACCCATTTTGGTGAGATATGCACCTAAACTTTTGAGCATTACTATACACACTTATTGCTTCAAGATGAGCAGACTGTTGATACATAAATCTGATGATTTTTTTTTTTTTACATATGAAATTTATCAACACTCGATTTGAAATGAAAGCTTTTTGATTAACACTTTAACTTTTTAAAGGATCATTTTAGTTCCTTTTGCATTCTTATTTATGAAGATATAGAAGGAAGAAGGAGGGCAAACCAGCTACCAACACGAGTCTCTTTTATATGATGACTGGCTGAAGTACCCGGCGTCGCTCGGAGAAAAATACAGTTTGTTCATATTTATGTATATAGGGTGGTGTACAAACTTGGGGGGGGGGGGGCAGTGATAGAGGGATCAAATCTAAGCAACATTCCCCTCTTTTATGTTTTTCTCTGGGTATTGTTTTTGAGATAAAAAATGTTGGACGTCGCGTAGACGTAATATGCCGCTCAACCCGTAATTCTGGAACACGTCAAAATCATGGTCACTCATATAATAAAAAGAACAAAAAACACATTGCATACAGTACAATAATGTGACTTGTTTTTTATGAAACATGCACATGTTTTACAATAAGTGTTTAAATTGACTCTCTCTGTCATGAATGCATGCTTCACACAGTCGCCGCATGGACTGATGTAAAAAGTTCAAAAGTTCCTAGTTCTTCGTGAATCTGGTCCCCAGCTATGGCGATTCTGGCTACCAGCTCTTTATCGGATCCCACTGGTGTCTCGTATACCAATGTCTGTAAGCGTCCCCACAGAATCCAAACAACTGTTTCCTGCAGGTAGGATTTCAACATTTATGCCCCAAAGAAAAAAATGAAAGAGGTAAATGTTGCTTAGATTTGATCCCTCTAACCCCCCCCCCCCCAAGTTTGTACACGTTATTTGAGAACACCTGTATACAGAGTCTGCCAAAAAATGTATACACTTCAGCAAAAGAAAAAACTATATAAAAGTTGTAACATTAAATTCATACAGGCATCAAGCGATGAATATAAGTCCTCTTGACTTCTACATTTATGACAGCTGTTCATAGTGATTATCATCAGCGCTGAGATATTTTTGAATACGTCGAACAGTTGCTCCTATCCATTTCCTAGCAAACTCTTATCAGTAATCTCCTATGCCTACGTGGCAATTGTGATCTTTTATCGGGATCGTCTTTATTCAATACATGTAATAATATTGGGGTGTAAGCTTTCAATTTTGCTGTTACGGAAAATATTACAGATGATATCTAGTAAAGAGTGTATACATTTTTTTGACGGGCTCTGTAGAAAATAAAAGATACATTGTATTCCCGTGCGAAAGACTTGCATCATTGTTGATGCAACTTTATGGAATAATCGCAAAAATCTTCATTAGACAAAGCAAATAACGACGTCACAAATCCAATTCAGATAAAAAATAAAAGATACACTGTATTCACGTGCAAAAGACTTGCAGTCATTGTTGGTGCTGTTTCACAGAACAATCGCAAAATTCTTCATTAACAAAGCAAACGTCACAATTTTTTATGGATGCCAAAAATCCCATTCAGCTTCAGGTAAATTGAATTTTAAAAATAAACTAAAATGGAAAGGAAGAAAGAAAAAATAAAATCCTTTCTTTGCGAGCACTTAGAAGCCAAGAGAAATTTTCTTGCCAAATTTCAAGTTTGCAGGCTTCGTAGTTCTGGAGATTTCGTGATGAATGAACAAATGAATGAATGAATGAATGAATGAGCGAATGAGTGACTGTATACATTTTTCACTCTTTCTTTTATATAGTAGTATAGATTATAATGTAGGAGTCAAAGAGCTTGATATTCCATGAATGCTATGGCTGAGAAGAGAATAACATTACTCTTTTTAGGTGGGGAATTTCTAAGTGCTCACAGTCTCAGCAATCAAATGCAAACAATTTTGCTTCATAATGTAAAAATTTCTGTAAGCACCAAGGTCAGAAATTAATGTACAGTCCTCATCTGATAAGTTAAACCTCGACCTTGATTATTCTATTGCTAAAATGGGAGGCAAGATGATGAAAAAAAATCTGATGTAGTGCAGGGAAGTACTAGTACTACATCAGATTTTTTTCATCCTCTTGCCTCACATTTTAGCAACAGAATAATCCTAGCCCTTCAAGGTGGAGGTTTAACTTATCGGACGAGGACTGTACTGCAACCATAAAACATGATTTAAATTGAAATGAAAGCGATTTAAAATTTAATTTCAATATTTTTAATCACATTCTATAAAACAGTCAAACATACTTTTATTTTATTTTATTAAAACAGTGAACAATGCAAGGTGCAATCCAAGAAATATGAAAATATCTGCCTCATAAAAGGATTATAATGTACAAGTGAAAAGTAAATTAAAATAGTTCATAAAATCCCCATCTTGGGCAGATTTTAAAGGGCAACCGACATCAAAATTTTCGATACTATAAGATTAAGTAAATAATTAAATAAAACTGCATAATTGCATAATACAAGATTAAATTTCGAAAACTTTTATTATTTATTTAATAAAATGAACAAATATTCGCTATAAATTGAGCTGGGCGAAAAACATTCTTAAGATAGGGGGAAGTCGATGATGTCATATGAGCGAAAGGAGTTTCCAGTCATGTAGTCATTACCGTTAAAGCCTCATTCATTCAACGGAAGTCAATCTGAGATCAACTCGAAAAAAGTTCTCGAGAAAAATGTTTCAGCCTTGCAATCTTTATGATTCCTTTCTTGTCAACTAAATAGTTTCCCAAAATGGAGTAACATGGAATTCTGTGACAGCGCGTGCAATGTCAACGGCAGCTATAAAGATTCAACCAGATCCATTTTCAAGGCAACTCAATTGTTGCTCACTCGAATAAAATCAATAGGATATAGAAGGGGGGGGGGGGGGGCACTGGGGGAGATTTCCTTTTGCTGAAATAAAATTATAAAACATTATAAAAAAATTATCACTTGTTAAAACAAGTACTGTCGTGTTATTTTTTCTGGGAATTTTTTCAGACTAATTTTGCTGTAAACATCTTTTTTTAAAATCTCTCGTAAAATCATAAAAATGTCAATTTACATAGAGCTGTTTATTAGTGAAATCGAAAAACCACCTAGGGATGGATAGGTAGAGGCAGGCCAATTGCTTTGAACCATATTAATTCATTGATTGATTAATGGTGGGCCATTTAAAATTATTAGTGTATTCATCTGCGATCCCAGACACAGAAACCCCATAGAATCGAATTGTAGCAGGTTGTGTGGAAATACGTAATAAATAATCTAAGAATTTGGGAATGTCTTCGCAAGGCCATGAGATATCGATGTGAGGCATGGGGTAAACTCTTTGAACATCTTCATAACACAGAAACCATGCATTTCTGGACCTATGTTGTAATCAATGTTTTTGTCGTCTACAAATGGGGAATTCATTATGAAATAATGTCCACTCTTTTTGAAGCACCCTGTATATTTAGTACTCAATTCAAAAAATTAATGCAGACTTCATGCAATGATATTGTAATTAAGTTTATTTTAACACTTATCACTACATGAATTTGGTTGTCATAAATATTTGGGGTGATAAACATGTAAACATTAATAAAAAAAATAAAAAAATGCATTTTCCTCCATGTATGTTTTTATGTGTATGTGTTAATAAAAATATTAAAAATTAATAAATATTAATAACAATTCTCTTTACATATTATAATTACCTGTAACAAAACTGGTCTTGTATTATGTGGAATGTTAGGAAAAGGTTCACATTCTTCATTATGATCCTATAGTAACAGAACAAAAAAAAAGTTTTTCTTTTGTTTACTTCTTAATTGAAACTTTTGCAAAATACAACAGCAACAACAGGCAAAATTATGTTTGATCAAATATTTGATTATATTATATTTTAACCATACTTTTAATTTATAATTGGCTAGAGGATATTAAGTTTAGGATTTTATTTAATTTTTTATCTGAATTGCCACAATGAGGCATTGGACACTCTTTGTTTAAATATAAATAATTTTATGAAATGTAAAATGTATATGAATTTACAAACACTTGTAATTTATGAATGGCCATCTTATAGAAAAACAAATTAATTCCATAAAATGTATTTTTATTGGATAAAAATTTATTTATTGCTATATTAATAATAATAAAAATACTAAGGTTTTGTATAAGTGTGTGTTTGTTTTAAAAGCCTATCCACATTGAACATAAACCCACACTTATGCGAGTTCATTTACGTAATAATGTTGGGCACAACAGTCTTAATGTTGAGATGGGAAGTACTAGATCATCCCCCCCTATTTGCCCGCTCTGTCACCATGAGATTTCAATTTGATACAGAAATTGAAAGCTCCATTGTATCAGAGATGCTTCTCTACACGAGAAGACATCGCCAACAAAGTTTGACACGAGATTACCAGATTGGAAAAACGGAGCAGTAGACAATATCGGTCGCCTTCCTCATCATTGGCAGCGAACGATTGATTGCCTTGGAGATTACTTCAAAGGTTCATTATGTGCATGCAGACTATTGTGCTCAATATTATTACAGTACATATGAATTTTTTTGGATATTTACCCTTCTCCCATGTAACTGATATTATTGGAAAAGTATTGTACATTTTCATATGTATATTATAAACTGTTTGCCTGCAAAAAAATAGTTGCCATAACTTTGTCTGTGATCCTCGTACAAAATCTACGAAAACCACAATCCTAAATACTAGTCATTCATTAAGGAAATTCCCATACCCAGCCATTAATACTCCTCCACCAAGACTGAATTTTCCCCCCTCCCCTGCATATGAGCCCTCTAGGCTTGACTGTCTCTTGCTCTGCCTCTGGGACTTAGCATCTGGGCTTAATCAAAGGTTGGTTTTTCCAAAAACAACAATAAAAAGTGATGTTAATCAATTGCATTTACCAAAAACTGAGAATGACAGAGAACTCCTACAAGTGAAACAGACTGTGGAGGAAGAAACATAGCTTCAATGATTACATAAAGAAAAGTGAAGAGTCATTGTTAAAATAAGTTAACCAGGGAAAAGTCTTGAAGATAAAAACGAAAGGCGAATATTGAAAAGAAAAAATTGAAAACCAGGTGGATAACTGGAAAAGCAAGCCAATGCATAGTCAATACTTGAAAGATACAGAGGAAAAAAGTCGATCAAAAACTTACGTGAGTTGGTTAAAAGCAGGAGTACAGAAGGAAAAATCTGAGGGATTCATTTTGGCAGCTCAAAAACAAATACTATCAACAAATTGCATGAAAGCAAAAAATCAGTATATAATCAAGAACAGTAAATGCAGATTTTCCTATGAGAAGGATGAAACAGCCGACCATTTAATCAACGAATGCAGCGGATTTTCAGAGACCGATATTTTCAACACCATGACGAGAGTTGCCATTGGAAACTTCCAAAAGTTTGAATTTGAATGCTGCGAAGATGAAGTCAAGAAAATTTTGGGAAATAAGGAGATGAAGATCTTGTGGGACTTCAAAATCCAAACGGACAGACATCTGGCCCACTTCATACCTGACATAATTGTTCTTGAGAAAACCAAAGTCTGGCTCATTGGTAATGCCATATTGGATGATGCATGGACAGAAGACAGGCAGCAAGAGAAGTTCACAAAGTATTGGGACTTCAAATACATGTAGAAATTGAGCATGTAGTCATTCCAATTGTTGTAGTAGCCCTGGAACAATACCGAAGGAACCTAATGGATTAAAACGCCCCTCACCTTGCAAAAATCCATCCTACTCTGAACTGTTTAGATTCTCAGATGTTACCTTAATAGTTCCTTTGTCCTTCATTAGGATCTGAACTTATTAAGTTTTTACGATGTTATGACTGAATCTAATATGAGATTTTCCACAAGAAATAAAATTAGTAACATAATAAAACTTCTTTCCAAGCATTTGAGCTTCCTTACAACCTAATATGATAATTTATAACAGTTTAATCAGAAAAAAATATTTTCCTTACATGATTGTTTTGAGGGGGGACAGTAATAGTGACAGAATACGTATGGATGCAGTGTACATAACATGGTATTGTATTGTTGCAACAAGTATATCTCATCCACAAACTCTATAGAAGAGAGCATGGGAAAGAGAAATTGTTTCCCAATGGGTTTGATAATATAACATGTATGCATTATCAAAATTATTCAGACAATAGCAAATTATAGCGTAAACGCAAAAAATGGATGCATGGAGAATGGCACCGATGTACCGGAATTATTGATCTAAGTACATTAGTTGACAAAGAACCTGCACACATTTTCTGGTGGGTTCTAAAAATTGTGAAAAACACCAAATGTTTGGTTGCCTTGTTAGGTTTTTGGGTATGTCAACACCTAAGTCATTTTGCACTCTTTCACATAACTAATATCTTAGCACAGCCATGAAAATTTCAAATGACAATTATTTCAAGCATCCAAAGGACAAGCACAAACATTCCAAGCCTACAGGGGCAACACGATGGATTTGAAAACTGGAAAGCCTATGCCAAAAGCACTCTTGGCTGCTGGATGGCTGCATTTGCATTGTTCCAATAAATGTAATTGCAGGGGTAGAAATTAACTAAGTGTGGTTGCCCATTTGGCAACTATTCCAAAAATTTTGGTTGCCTTAAGGCGAGAAGCCTCTAGTGTAGTTTACATCCTTGATAAAGCCGGGAATAAATGGCGAAACTAGTCGGAAACTGTTCTCCTTTGTTGTATTATAAAGTCTATACCAATTTCATTGATAAAAACAATACTATGGACTCCCAATTTATTGAACAGTGTCTTAAGTTTTACCATACTCATACTCTTTCTGTGATTATGGTTTCACTAACAAAAATTTACACTTGAGTGAAGATGATTTAATTTACATTTATTACCAGGTACTTTTATACCTAATACATTAATAATTATTTATTGTCTAATGCAATCTTAAACTGAATCTGTGTAATCACTGACATTACTCAGAATCTGAATCACCTTCTGACTCACAGTCACTGCTTTTGTTGTTTCAATAATACAACCAGCACCTTCAATCTCACTTTCTACAGTATCAACTTCAGGCAGGCCTTCTCAGTTTACCCAGTGATGGTGCTAGGCAAAATCAACGTGGTGCAGCACCTCGCTGCCCCTTGACCCCGCCATGCTCCCCTCGGCCCACCCAGGCTGCCCCTCGGTGCTGCACAACGCAAGAAACCGAATCCAATAAATGCCAACATTGTGCGGCTTAAGTATTCATTGGAGCTTATTGTGGCGTGAGTGATTTAAACCCTAAACATTTTAATTAAACTACTAAGTACATTCATTTAAAATATTAAGTAACTGCATCAGTTTAGATGGTAGCCATGACGAGCTGTTCATTGCATAACTCCTTGTGCTTTTTTTTTTATCCTCCACGCTGACAAGTCGAGACTTTTGTATTCGTGTGCGGTATTTCCTGTAGTCGCTTTACTGTCAAAACAAACTGCTTCGTCTGCGAGAAGAAGTATTCCTAAATAAGCTTTCATGTTTAAATTAGCATTAATAAAATGTTGAGGGATAATACAGATCAACTATATAAGGTATAAAGTTTAAAAATCTTAATGCAATCATTATTCACAATTTTATCTTGCAAAAATAGTGCATAAATTGTTGGAAAATATACTTTAAGAACTATTGAGGACTGTACCACCAGATGACGTCTTTTTGTGGTATTACAAAGTAAAGAAGTTATTAGCCTAGAAGAAATTACAGCTTTTTGCAATCGATAAAATGTAGTTTTCAATTGAAAAAATAATCTTTTCAAATGAAAAAATGCAGTTTTCAAATGAAAAAATGTGGTTTTCAAAATAGAAAATGCAGTTTTCAAATTAGAAAATAAATAGAAAAAAAATTCATAAAATATAAGTCAAAGAAACAAAATAATTTACATAAAATAAAGAAAGCATCCCAGTTAGCCCTAAAGTTCTAGATTAGGAGCTTTAGTTAGCCTCACTCTTCCTTAGCCTCTAGTGGCAATTATTTGTATTACATAAACGGCGACGAAATTAAGCAGACGACGGGCAAGATGAGCTCAGCGAACGTGTGTAACTCGAATATAGGCTAAAATACATACTGTAAAAAGATTTCCACAATTTACATACACGTAAAACATTAAATTTTTTACATGTAATTATGGATAATGTTCCATTCCATAAAACTAACCAAGTGAAGCAGCTAATTGATGATCACAGCTGCCAAGTAATTTATCTACCGCCGTATAGCCCGTTCCTAAACCCTGTAGAGGAAGCGTTCAGCAAACTAAAATTGCTTGTGCGATGCGAACACGCGCCTGACCGGTCAGCCTTACTCGCTGCCATTTCAACTGCAGCAGCGCAAATAACCCCCCGCGACTGCAATGGTTGGGTCGTTCATAGCCGGCAGTTTTTAGTACCGTGCATTCAGCGTACTGAAATTTTAAATGATCTTCCAGACATTCCTCAAAATGATAATGATGATGACAATGAATAGAATTTTGAGAATAGAATTTGTGTTTTTTACTGTATGTTTCTTATTGTATACAGCTACTATATTTAATATAATATACGGCGTAATATCCAATGTTTTTATATAGTTTTACACTATATCTACAGTAATTTGTATAATAATCTTTAATTTTATAATACTAATATTTATATAATAAAATTTGTAATTTACTGTACTATAACAATATATATAATTAAATTCTTTGGTTTCTTTGACTTATATTTTATGAATTTTTTGTCTATTTTCTAATTTGAAAACTACATTTTTTCAATTGAAAAGATTATTTTTTCAATTGCAAACTACATTTTATCGATTGCAAAAAGCTGTAGAAAGCCTTAACGTGCCCTAATCGCACACAGATTCCGAAGTTAGCATTATGCCTTAAAAATATAAATGTAGATCACTGAAATTCATGTACTTTTATTTAACTTTAAAGTAAGAATTTAGCTGCGTTCAGTGCCCCTTTCAGACGTTAGTGTCCATTGCCTTCGAGCACGCCATAATGCCCTTTGTTTCTGTAGCCATCACTGTTTCCCTTACCATAGAGGGTTAGTAAAGGACCGTTTGGACCGATTCTCAGTGTTAGTTTATACTAACAGCTTCATCAGGATTAAAATTTCTCATATCGTTGCTTTGCAATATTATTCGCATCAAATCAGTAAGCAGAGGAAATTATAATAATTGTTATTTTACTTATTTTTATCATTGAAAATCCTCTTTCACAATCTACAATGTGTGTCAGAAGGCACAGCAGAGCATTCAGAAGCATGGAAAAGTTCTTGTATTGAGACCCAACAGAATCACTAACACTATCCCAAAAGAATAAATTTTTATTGTTTCTATGATTGCCATGTTTTGGGTATACAGAGTATTTAACATAAGTAAAAAATGTTAAATTTAACATAAAATCCATTGTTTTCCAACATTTGGGGAAAAACATCTGTACAAGTCATTAGAGAATTTTCCAAATTATGATACCTCCTATCTTCTGGCCAAACTTAGAAGTTTTAAAGCTTGTATTCTCAGTTAGTTCTACATTTGTGCCATTAAACCTCTGACTACATCTTTGAATGCTAGATACCATATTTGCTGTCTGATATTTCTCATAATTGTCAATTTTCATGATGTGGGCCTCTTTACACCAGTAAAAAAAATATTTCAAGAAATAATTTAAATAAAATATTAACATTGGAAGTTATAATTTTCTTGATTAATAAATAAATCTTAAGTTTACAAAACTTATGTTTTAATTAAGGTATTAGTAATTTATGGATTTTTATTTTATTTAAAAAAGAATTAAAAATTAAAAATATTTACTTTATTACAAAACAGCCGTTGTCCAATTCGTTTCAATTTTCGCTCTGCACTGGCACAAAAATCACAACCATCACCATGCATTGCAATACTATTAATCAATATAAAGATATTGCCTTCAATGTTAACCATATTGACAGCAGGAGCATTGAAAGCCTTAGTAAATCGCTCTTGGAGACGAGGTGAACTTCTATTAAAGAAAGAAAATATTTTTCAACAAGTTGATTCAACATTTAGCAAATAATTACGAAGATCATAAAAGCTTTTATAATTGTTTAAAGTGAACAAAATTTACATGTATTTGCAAAATCCAAATTTTAAATTGCAAATATTCAAGTTCAGTAAGATTGGGTACCAATTTTCTTGAAACAATTTTAGCTATAGTGTAAAAAAAATTATGTATTGGATCTGGTAAACCAATTTGTCACACTAAAAGCAAGCAAAGTTTATCAAAGTTGCTCCATATTATACAAGGTGTGTTCAAAAAGTATCGGATTTTTGTTCGGAAAGAAAACATTTATTCATATATAAGACATTTCTTTTAACTTCCTTAAAAATAATCCCATTGGTAATAAACACTTCTCCCAGCAGTCTCGCCATTGTTGAAAACACTTCTGGAATGCATCTGTCAGAATGGTGTTCGGCTGGACCATCGCATTTCGCATAATATCCTCTCTTGATTCAAATTGGGTCCCCTTCAGCGGAATTTTCAACAGCCAAAAATCAATTGCAGCCACATTGGGCGAGTAGCCTGAGAAAGCACAAGAATGCCGTGTTTGATCAAATAGTCTGAATCAGATGCGAAGAATGGGCTAATGGCATTGTCCCCAAAAGCCTGCTGAATCTTGCGAATGGTTTCTGCTTGAGTATTGCCCACCTTTTGGCACTGCTCAATCTGCTCCATCATTTTCGCAACATTTCACAATCTGATGGGTTGCACATCCTCACTCATACACCGATTACCAGAGGCCAATGCCATCTGCGGATGGGAAAAAAATTCATGCGTTCTCATGAATGTCTCCTTCACATCCCCCACTGAAAGAGGGCTCCCACATCTTATTGGGAAAAATTAAGGTTTGATGCTTTTGGAACACACCTTGTATCTTCAATGTTCATCCAAAAAATATTACCAGAGTGGAATACTAAATTCTATAGAGCAATGTAAAATTTTATGTCCAATGAAAGAAAAAAATGTGTCCTTTCTTTTAACAATGCCTAAAATTCAAATTGGAAATTTAATAGGACGTCCCAGTTTTATTATGGTTGAACAAATTGTAATTACCTGTACTATTCATCCAAAAGAGCTTATCAAATCTTTTGCTTGCATAAGTCTATTGACATCCAAAGATCACATTTTACGTATTGGTTGTAAAATATGCTAACCCATACCAACTAGCTGGATTTCAAATTGGTTATTATTTAGAGACTAACCAAACACTGAGGATAAACAACATGATAGAAAATACAAAAATATCTTTTATCCACAAGAAATATAAATAGAACATACGCATATTACGCTGATAGATGGCTATGGGGGGAGAGAGGAGGGACCACCAAAATGTGCATAAATGTTCTATTACATTTATATTCCTTGTATACAAGAGGTTTCTACTTTCTATCATCTTGTTATTTCTTAATTCACTAAAATATACAAAACCTTATTAGAATTTCTATTTTCTCTGAATTTATTTTATATAGATTATTATAATGTCAGTAATTCCATTCTGTATAAATGTGCTGCTGCTGTATACATGTTACAAAATGGGTTACACTGCTTGAAAACGAAGATGTTATTTGAATCTGTATTTTGGTATTTTTTGTAAATAACACATATGCAGATCTTTAACATTAACTAAACACCAATTTATTACATACTTTATTCATTAAAACATTAATAATACATACTTAATCATATAAAATATCAACTTGTTAATGCAAGATCAAAAATCAAAATTTTTAATATTTTCAGAAACTTTAATTTTATAATATTTTGAGAGGTGAAGGAAGGAGGGCATGCAAGCTTTTATAACTGTTTTAGGGTTTAGATACGTTATCAGATGGAAAGTCAGAATAATAAAAGGAAAAAAGTATTTTATGAACAAGGCAAAAGGCCTTTGAAATTTTAATAACTTAATTACTGTAAATTAAAGTCTAAGTTTACATGAACAAGATTAATAAAAAATACGTAAAAAAAATTTTTTTTTAAAACGCCACTCTTAAATAAATGCACTAAAAGATAAAAAATGGATGGTATCTCAGAATGGATTTGACAACAAGCTTTGATGGTGATATGTGTGAAAATCATAGCTTCAAATTAAAAAAAACTGATGTTTTTGTCAATTTTTTTCATATGCGTGATGAATGGCCTAAAGAGTGGGGAGGTCATGTCAAACTACAAAAATCTTTGCTCTTTTAACATAATTTTTTTTTATGAATAGCTCATAAGTTATCATGAATCATCAGACATAAAACTTTAAATTTTTACCTCAGCTGTAGAAAAAATACTGTCAGTCAATTTGAGCAATTGAAACGACAATATCACAAACATGAAAATATGCATGTAAACGAGGTTGCATTAAGTCCAAGGGGCATTTTTGAATATTTTGAGAAATTTGTTAATTAACGCATCAAATTTGTTAATTGACTTGAAAATGTTGCTAAAATGTGTTTTCATCAGGAGCAAAACCTGTATGTAAAATTACAGAGTGAATAGAGAAGCGGAAGTGCTTCAAAATTCGACTGAAAGGTTCCGTACCATGAATCTCACATACATAGTCCAAGAGCGAGCTAATATAAGAATAGTAAAAGAATTACTCACTCATAATGAAAGCCAATATCATGATTTCCCACAACTACATATACTTTAGTCTTTTCAGGTGTGTAAAATAAACTCTTAAAGCGATCGACATATTGTTGGAATTCTTTTGAATCAGAACTTAATCCTTCATCAAATAAATCACCTAGGTTTATTATAGAATAAAACAAAAAAAATAGAGTTTGAATAAGTGCATAAAAATTATATGTTTAATTATACTTTGTCACACAATAAATATTATATTTACCAAGAAAAAATACAACATCTGGATTATGGATGGTCATAACAGTTTGAAAACTTCTATACATCTGCCATTCTCTAAAAAAATAAAAAATAAATAAAAATAAAAATGAAATACTGTAATGATGTTCACCTTCAATAATACTTTCATAACTGAAAAATAATGTAATTACAAAATCAAAATGTTAGAAAAATATACACAATTTTAATTCACTAATAAAATGACAGAAAAAGAAAGAATATTGTATACAGCAGAAACTACCTCCGTTCAGAAATGATTGTCCGTTTTGATCAAAATTTTTGTTCAAAAATGATTGTCTCTTTTCAGAAATAAACAAGTTGAGCGAAAAATTATTTTGTGAATACTTTTAATTTAATTATATTTACAATGGTAGGTTAATTAATTTGTATTTAAACAATTTTGGGCAGTTTTGATCGCCTCTGGGCTGCAGTTTAACATTACAGGAAGTCGTCCAATGTTTCTCTTCGCATCTTTGCCTATGTGCTGTAATTTATAAATATTGCCATGGTAGGATACCATTTCTCTGATCATCAGACAGGTTTTTCTTCTTTTGTTGAGATGATTCCATCTTTTCACAGTTACCTCAAGCCCACTAAGAACAAATATTTGAAGATTTTCAAAATTTGAAATTTTACGACCATATTATGCAAAGAAAACGTGACTTCAGAACATATAAATTAATGAACAGCTTGCTATATCATAATTATTAAAATAAAGTCAAAAGAAGGACAAGTGAATAATTAATGTTCTTATGTTTAATGAAAGTATCAAAATGGACAATCATTTCTGAACGGAGGTAGTGTTTTTTTTGTGGCTGTAAATAGGAAAAATATTCTAGTTGATCTAATATACACGCATAAAAATCTCTTTTAAATAAAAAAAAAAAAAAGGTAACGTTTAGTATTTTTAAAATGTTTAGGAATATTATAAACATTTAAGAATTCATATAAAATAAATCAATGTGAGAATATTCTTATTAATATTATATTTGAAAATTTTAGGGATACTTAAATTTATGATTGATCAAAATTTGGTTATTTCCTAGATTTAATGCTTTATCTGACTTAATAGGTAAAGTTATTTTGTTTTTGAATTAAAATAATTCAAGGCTATCTTTTTAATTACATTAAATGAACCTAAAACTGATTAGCATTTGACAGAAAACATTTCTTTGTGCAGATGGCAATTTTTTGTGTGGCATTAGGCAATGCCAACCAAGTAACATTAATCTGATTATCATTTGCTAATTAGATAAATGTTTTAAGTTTGCATAAGGATGAAAATATGCGCAGTTTTATTTACCACATAGTAATAACCTCATTGTAACTAAAACTATGAGACACAGGTTCATATAGTTCCCTATTTAGTGCACCAAATTAGGGAAAACTCCCTTTGCACACCATCATTGAATTAAAAATTTCAATTCAAGCAACCAGTTTTGTTCTATATGCTTTTTTGCAAGGGAAATGCAATTTTAAAAACAGGTGCACAGTTTGTTACAGTGATTTTCTTTGGCAGTGTTAAAACTTTCTTACAATCCCAAATTGAAAAAAAAAAAAAAAAAAATCAAAAAAAATCACCTCTTCTGTGAAAATTTTAAGTTGGCTGATTTTATCAGAATTTAGATTAAAATTAAGATCAAGCTGCTGCTGAGAGAGAAAAAATAAAATAAATTAAAAAAAAAAAAAATGAGAGAGAGAGAGAGAGAGAAAGAGAGAACAATATGTGGCATTCAATAGAAAATGGCTGCACCCAATGAACATGTCAATACAAAATATATAATTTTTTTTCTTCGAAGAATTAACCAGCACTCAGCAATTTCTTGGTAAGTCACTGGTGATAATAGCATAAATCGACATTTACAGATTGTTGGCAAAAAGATATTGAAATCGGTGATGATTATTTTAATTAAAACCATGTATGAACTACAGTCCTGCCCCATATTATAAATTTCTGGGGACCCAAAATTTTGTTTGGATTATCCAGGAATGAAAGGATAGCCTTCATGGGGACAGGGCGAGAGAAACAATTTGTATAAGTATGAATTAGTATTAACTGGATTTGTAATAACGAGATTCAACTGTAATATTGGAATTCAAGCCTAGAGACAGACCTGAAATAGGGCAAAACTCAAGGGTTTCAAAGGGGGAAAATTATACACCAGTAACAGTACTGTAATGTGTATTTAGATATAATGTCTCATGGAGGAGCATCCTGATGAATTTTAGTGTTGATATTCATGTTCATCAGTAATGTCAACAGAATCTGTCAGCTTGTAAACTATGTTATGTAACTTTTTACTTTATGTTCTCCATTACGGATAAGGATATTAATTTGTAGCTAACAACTGCGTGGTGCTGTTTTAGTGATTGTGAAATTTGTGCATGATATATTTATTAGTTTTTGCCATCAGTTCATCTCAAGTCCATGTGTTCACGTGGCCTGTCTGAGTTATTGGTTGATGCCAAAAAAGAAATATCAAAACAAATGGAACAAGTTGGGGTATTATAGTAGCTGAACAGGGATCGGTGCCGCTTTCGCCACCAGTGATGCTGGGAGACATTGACATACTCTTCAAATGTGAACATCTTATGCAGACCTTAGTAACTCAAATAATGTCCAAAATGGTATAATCCATCATGCTTGTTATAACCATAATAGGAATCAATAGGGTCAGACGTGTCAATATCTCCATCATCAGCAAACCCTTGGCTAAGATAATTAGTTTATAAGTCTTTCCAGGTCATCTTGACCCTTAACACTACTGTATGGGTAGAGCATATCACCCAGGTAACAATACCAACAACTCAAGTTGTTGCTCCTATTGGATGATGTGAATGTAGCAAAATGCAGGGCAAGTCAAAAGTCCTTGGACACCTTCATAGTGCGAAACCTGAAGGAAAAAAGTAAAAAGTTATGATGGAAACTGATGATGAGCCATGATCGACATACACCCCAGAGGATGCGGCCCATCACCCATCATCAGTTGCCATCGTAACTTTTCGCTTTTTCCCTTCAGGTTTCGCATTATGAAGGTGTTCAAGGACTTTTGACTCATCCTGTATAATCCTTATTTAATATTGAACAGAAAGAAAATCTATATAGGCTTATACACAAATAACTAAATGTATTTCTGATTGACAGGCTCATTAGTACCCTGCACAAACCTCTAAACCTAAAAACATTAAATTTTGGAGTATATTCTTTCCATAATGCAAGTATCCAGAAGGGACTTTTAGTTCTACTGCGTTCAAGTTCATTGTATTTTGTTTTTAAAATTCTATCACAGTTAGCTGGTTTTAATTTAGAGACCCAATGTTTTCTGCATGCTCTAAAGCTAAAACTAGATAAATTTATACTGTATATCTTTTACCCTAATGTGAAAAATAATGTGATATAACAAACATCTATGAAATAATAATTACATTTGAATACTCAGAACATACACTGTCTACCCAAAAGTAATCGAACACTTTTGATTTTAGACATTTTGTTGAATATCTAGAAAAATACTTGAATTATCCTAAAACTGGAGGGGTATAAAGAATATGTTACACCTCATGTACAGGGCGATTCAAATTCAATGTAAAAAATTTTAGGGGAGGTAGTATGGGCGATTCTAAGCAAGAAAGTTCATATGAACACGGGTCCAATTTGAATAATAACAGAGATATGAACAGAAATAAAAATGCTACCACCAAATCAACAAGTTTATAACTCAGGTTCTTTAAAGCCTAGAATAATGAAGTTTGGGGGAATAATAGGGTACTTAAAACTGTATACCGTTAAAATTTGATCGACTTCCAACAAGTAGTTTCCACGTTACGCAGTCCAGATCGTAACATGTGCTGGGTAGTACTCGCATGTGAACACGGGTTACGATGTTGACAGCTAACGCGGAAACCACTCGTTAGAATTCAATCAAATTTTAACGGTATACACAGTTTTATGTACCCTATTATCCCCCCAAATTTCATTATCCGAGGCATTAGAGAACCTGAGTTATTAACTTGTTGATCTTGGTGATAGCATTTTTATTTCTGTTCATATCTCAGTTATCGCTCAAATTCGGACCCATGTTCATATAAACTTTTTTGCTTAGAATCACCCGTACTAACTCCCCTAAAAGTTTTTTACATTGAATTTGAATCACCCTGTATTTCAGCGAAGGTTTTTTCCCGAAGACAAATAGAGGTCTAGCAACAAAGTGAACCAAAATTATGTTTGGGATCACTCTGTAAAAAATAATGCTTGAAATGCATTGTAGCTGTATCATATGTGTTCATGAAGTCAATATGCAATCAATATTTCTTCATGTCAGCTAAGGAGAAGTTGATACTGGTGTCCGATCCAAAAATAAAAATTTGGAGAAAACCCCTTATCATTTTGTTTATTTTTCAGAGCAATTGAAATTTAACTCATTCTATCAGACTAGAATTTTCAAGATATTTGCTTGGGTTTTTTATAAGATTAGCTCTATACATTTGGCTAATAAATTATGCAAAAGATATTTTGATAACGCTTGCGCATGCACAGTTAAACTTTATTTAGTAAAAATGTTCATATTTCATCAAATATTTAATATTTTTATATTCTGATTGCAGGGTGTTGTCTCTACTGTAGTTTGTCACGTTTCCTGAAAATGGCATTGCATTGGGTTGAAAACCCTGCATGTTATAAACAAAAAACTTACGAAAGCATTTCGATTTTTTTAAAGAAATCTTATCTCCATGACTATACACGCTATTCTCATACAAATGAACACATAAGTAAAAGAAGCCTCAGAAGATTATGCTTATGCTACAATGCATTTCAAGCATTATTTTTTTACAGGATATCCCACACCTTTTTTTTTTTTTTTGTTCAATTCGTTACTGGTCCCCTATTGTTGATACTGGTGTCCGATCCAAATAATTACACTATCTACCCAAAAGTAATTGGGACAAAACCTTCGATGAAATATATGATGTGTAACATGCCCTTTACTCCCCTGAAGTTTCAGGATAATTTGTCAAGTATTTTTCTAAATATTCGACAAAAATGTCTAAAATTGAAAGTGTCAGATTACTTTTGGATAGATAGTGTATCTTATTAATTCTAATATTTTAATGAATCAATGAAAACTTTTCAGGGCAAACCCAATGAAGGTACAACATTTCATTCAAATGTTTATGAAATAATTTTATATGAAAGTACTTTCAAAGTACTTTTAGAACATACCCTGAAAGAATGGAAACGCAAGTGTGAAAGAATGGGAGTACCAATCAGAAACAAACACTTATACACCCTAAGCTACGCAGATGATCAAGTAGTTATTGCACAGGATGAGGAAGATTTGAGTTTTATGTTGAGGAAATTAAACGAAGAATACAACAAAGCAGGATTAGAAATAAATTTTAAAAAGACATTATATTTAGCAACAACACAAGAAGAGATAGAGAATCTACAAATAGAGGAGGATAAAGAAATAAAAGCTACGGGAAAGTTTAAATACCTAGGATTCACAATAACAAGAAATGCAACAACAGAAGAGGAAATTAAAACCAGATTGGGACAAACGAGAGCTTGCATCCGACAACTACATCCAATAATCTGGGATGGCAAACTCACAAAAAAAACGAAAACTAGAATATATAACACAATTGTACAGAGTATAATGACGTATGGAGCAGAAGTCTGGGTGATTAACAAAAATAATGAGAGGAAAATTAGAGCAACAGAGATGGAGTATTGGAGACGATGCTGCGGTGTAACGAGGATGGACAGAATACGGAATGAGGAAATAAAAAAAAGAATGGGAGTCGAGACAGATGTAGTTGAATATATTGAAAATAAAAGATTATTATGGTATGGACATGTAAGAAGATCGAACGAAAACAGATGGATTAATAGAATAACAGACTGGAGCCCTGTGGGAAGGAGAAAAAGGGGAAGACCACGGAGAACATGGAGGAATGAAGTAGAAGAAGCAATGAAAAAGAGAGGACTGGAAGAGAATGACTGGCACCAAAAAGAGGAATGGAGAAACAGGCTGAAGGAAGGAAGACGGCGACAGCCGTAGAAACCTTAAATATATATATACTTTCAGTTTTCCAGAGCAAACATTCACTCCATTAATTTATGCTTTTTTCTTACGTGTTCAAAGTCATATTCACATTCATATCGCTAAAAATATCATCAAAACAAAGAGTCTGAATAATGCTAAGCCACATTCACAAGCACGCTAGAAAGACCTGGTGCTTCCTCTCACCACTGGCAATCTGCTGTGAGAGATATTCACTTTAGCGAGAGCCACATAGTTCGTGCACAAGGTTCTTTGTTCACGAGAGATAAATGGTGCGAGAGATTACTTGACATAGAAAAAGGAGGCTGCTACTGCTGCTGCACTGGAATGACAATTTTAACCCCCCTTCCCTTTTGAAACACTATGTTTAGTAATTAAAATTAAACTCTGAGTAAATATTAACTAATTACGATTATAAGTTAACAACCTCAACGAAATCAAAAAAGCCAAAAATGAAATAAACACAAAAAACTGAAAATAATTTGAATTTTATTAAGTTGTAGTCAAAATAAATCTCTTTACAAATTCATATCAAAATATTTATTTATTAAAACTTGAACATAAATAAAATTTTTTTAAAGAATTATAGTTAAAATCAAGAAAAACAATTAAATTTTTTCTTCTGTTGTGACCTCCTTTTGCTTTTTTAAAGCCCTCAATTGTTTTTTTAATTGCCACTCTTGTTTCTTTGACAACACGGAAAATCGTTCTTAACGTCCATGTGTATTCAACATTTGCCTTTATATTTCTTAAACTGTGCATTTGTCTTGTTGCAAATGGCAGCCAATCAGAAAACTGGAGTGCTCAGGGCACTCTCTCGCTGTAGCACATGAGAGCTAAACTTTTTCTGTTTCAAGCAGAAACCTCTTGCGAGTTGCAGTGTACTTGCTTGAGAAATGACTTTGGTGAGTATGTGAACGATCTTGCAAGAATTTTATCTGGCAGGAATTTTCTAGCTTGGCTGAAAAATCTTGCATGTGCACTTCTTTCTAGCATGAATTTGAATGCGACTTTAGATTTATCAGGTAGTGTAGTACATGTATAAAAAATTAAAAATAATGGCTATATAAAATTCTAATAAAAAGCAAATACGGACCGTCTTAGTTTATCAAACCAATGTCCTTGTCTATTACCAAGCAAATGAGTATCACTTAAAATCATCACTTTAACGGGTTTATGTTTTTCTGTTAAAGGGATATTATGGTCTTCAAAAGCTTCATTCAGTTGAGGCCAGGAACATTTTAATAATACTACATAATAAAAAAGGAACTCGCAGAATATAATTATAGTAACTGGTATCAAAAATAGTTTGCACACATAGTTCCAATTAATGTAATTGCACATTTTAGTTTTCGACATGGCCACGTGCAAAACCCTCCATTTGTCTTTGTTATCATTCTGTGAAGAAAAAAAAATAACAATTACATTAAAAAAATGTTAAAGGAATTTTAAAATTAAATTATAATTTCATGCATTAAACTAATTTTTGTTTATATCATAAAATTAATCTAGATTGTATTGAGACGAAGGGTGTGTTTGTTTATTGCGACAAAAGCAACGAAGTTGATGCTACAATGCTAACCCTGTTAATTCTTGTCAGATTGGCCACTAGTGTTGTTAATGACAGTGAGGTTCACACTACATGTACTACGAATTGCATCTGATGAAACAGACTATCTGAAACCTTCATCAGCTTCTGTGGGATTACCATTAGAGAAGGCAATCGGTGTTTTAACCAAAGTTATAGTTACAAATGAAGATGAGTTTAAACATGAACAGGATCTTCATATTAATAGGGTTTGGAATCATCTTAAAAACATACTGTTACAGAACATATAAATTATCACAGTTATTTACTACAAGCATAAGAAGGCATAAATTACTATTGCCAACCACCTGCTTGAAAGCTTTCATTCTCATGAAGTTGTTTGTATAGTGCTACTCTGACTTTCACGGCATCATAATTATTAATTATAGGCTAGTCACACTTGCTGCTTTCTTCGCAATAAACAAACAGATCCTAGGTCTTTTTGTCATTTGGTAGAAATAAAATGGGCAGGATCAGTTAATGAAAAGGCACATATAAGAACACCATTATAGCTATGGCAAGGATTTTTTCCATGAGAGGTAGCTACAGTAGGGATAAGATCATCACAACTAATTTGGGAGTGGGGGAAATGGACCCCCTAGCCCCTACTTCCTAGCCACATTTCAGTAAAAGAATGCAAAAAAAGGAGGAATGATAGAAAAAGAGAGAGAGAATAAAGATAATTTTGTTATGATGTAATAATTTCTCTCATTTTGTTATTAACACTTTTTGAGTGATTATTAGCATTCCATGTCAATTTTTTTTAACAACAACTTTTACTAATATTTAGATTGTAGTAAACTGAAGTTTAGGATACGTGATGGAATAAAAAAAAAAAAGGAGAAACTTCAACAATGAAACCTTTAACTTCAAATTACCTTGCTTTTAATGGCACAAAAAGTGAAATTTTAATCAAATGATTTAAAAAAACAAAACAAGATATAAAAATAGTTTTACTGCTTTGTTCTGCTTCTTTAATTAATTCTTTGTAAAACAGTGGTAAATCAAAGTGAGCTAGTTAGGTAAAACAGGGGAAGTTCATCAAATATCTTTTAGCCAAGTTATTTCTTGCTTTCCGATAGACATCCAGGGATCAAACTAGACTGGTTGTGCATGAACTTTATTATACAATTTATAATTTCTGTTTGTGTAAGTTAAATAATGCATTATATGGTGTAGGTTGTAATATTTTAGTGAGATTTAAAATAGACCACTGCAACAGTAACTGACTACCACTCATTTTAATAAAAAAGTATTTCATTAAATATTAACCAGCACTCATCAATTTCTAAAACCCTGGACATCCATTTTATTCCTGCACTATTATATCTTGCAAAGTTCTTATCTCTTCTTAAACTTTCCATGAAATAAGCTAATATAATGCTTCAAGATGACTGAGGAACAGTTGTTTTGCCTACCCATGGTGCCAAACTTGGCTTCCTTGCAAGCTTCTCTATAATTTCTAAGTCCAATCCTATAATTTTTAATAAAGCTCTTTAAGAAAAGCTGAAGTTTTAATTGGATTAAAAAAACAACCCATCCAATTATTTAATAAATTAATTTTAAACTGACAACAATAAACAAGTAAATAAAGTGAAAATATATGAGGACTGTATTGAAATAACACCTGCTTATCACTTGCTCCAAAACTATTAACACAAAAGGGGCTTTTTTTTTATTCTTTTTTTATACAGATAAGAGCAAATCCACTTGCATGATTGATATACTTTCAGCATTTATAAGTTTAGGTTAAATTAATACAGGACTAATGATCTGACAGTCATTAATTTTAGTGCAACTTCATATGTATTATTATCGTTGGGTCCATGTTGCAGGTATCTACGTAATACCAAAGAGAACTAGTATGCAAGAATAATTTTAATAAATGGAAATGTGTGCTTGTCATTGGCTGAGATAACAACTGAGGATGTTCAATGACAGAAACAAGTTTCCATTTATTAAAATTATTGTTGCACACCACACATAAGAAAGTTTGGTTGGGCGTGTCCAGTTACATTTCAATTGTTGTTACATATTGTTGCAAATTAAAATTAACAATGTATAATAAACTGAAATTAGAAATTGAAATGGACATGCCCAGTCAAACTTTCCCTGGACAGTGTATAGCTCTCTTTGTTATAATTTAACTTTATATAAGAGTAAAATTAGCTCAGGATTTGGATTCTTTCTTGTTGTTAAATAAAATTTAAAAACTATGTAAAAGATTATAAAAGTAATACTAATTAATCATTTATTGTCATTGTATTTCAGCCTTCATTGGGCGATCTACAAGTGAATAAACTATTTAACTATGAAGTTTAAAATGACAAACTTTTAAATTAGTTAAAAGACAACTGTTAAAATAATTTGAAATTTTGACAATGACAAGTAGTTAATTGTTAACATTGAAATAATACAAAAGAAAAGAAAAAAAATATCAAAATTTTGATTGTTGGCATTTATATGAAGAATACTCATATTATTTAGATGTATTTCTTTAATATGTCCAATAAATAATCCATTAGTAGCTGTATTTGGATGTTGAGAAGCTCTTCTTTATGTTGGTATTTTGCTTTATATATTTCTAAATTTTCTATTAGATTGATTATCCTGTAGTTGTTGTTGGTTCTTATGATTTGCATTGAGTCTTGAATTAGTCCTAATTTGTGTTGATTACTATGGAGATGGGCCACAAAAATAAACTTTCCTTTTTTTTTTTGTTTATCCAAGAACTTAAATGTTCTTTGTATCTACTGTAATATAAAATTTTCTAGAAGGCCTCAATAAAATTTATTGCATGATAAATGTGATATTCTGTAAATTCCACTCATGTTGTACATATCTACAGTGGCCACGCAGTACTTGAAATTTTTATTGCCAATGGTTTAGCCAATAGAGATTTTCTTTAAGCCAGAATCTCATTTTTTAGCCAAATTTAAAATTAAAAAATTTTGAAGCATTTAAAATTAAAAAAAAATTAATTACATGATAATCGCATTTTCGAGGTTGAAAATAAAAATTTTCCATATAAATAGAATTAGCCAAGCATGTTCGCCAAATGTTATTGTTCATTCGTCAAATTAGTTGAACTGTCGCCACTGGTGATTTGGTGAGCGGACTGCGCGGACACTGTATCTATGTTGTTGAAAGTTGAAATCTGGAATTTCAAGGAGTTTTGTTAGTTTTCCAAAGATATGATATCTTTATTTTTGAATACATTTTAATTTTGTAAATGTCAGGTCCAAAGTAAGTAAATGTTGCATATAACTTGCTAATTTTTTCTTTGTAATTACGGAATTGCTTTTTCTTGCCATTTAAGTTGCCTTAAATTATTTAAGAAGGAAAAATTATAGCCAGTTGTTTAATAAAGTCCAATTCATTGATCAATTTTTTAAATCAAAACTGGAAAATTTAAGGCTCAAAATTAAAAAAAAAAAAAAAAAAAATGCATGTAAAGCCCATTTCAAAAAAATTGTATATTCAGGGCGATTCAGAAAGGTAGGTCAAGAATGAAATACCATGTACAATTTGTAGTGGGGAACAAACTTTTTCCTATAAATTAGCATCTACACTTAATTATCGTCTTGGTCTTTTTTCTCGGCTCCAGTATCTCCCCCCCTCTATCTTACTATTGCTTTATCATGCATTAATTCAATCAATGCTCTTATACGGGATTCAATTTTGGGGCTCCTCTTCCAAATTTAATCTTTTACATCTCTACCGCCTTCAAAAGTGGTTCCTTCGGATATTGTTAAAACTTCGTAAACCTCATTCAGTATCTCAATTTTTTAAGTCAGTCGGAATAACACCTATTTATCAACTTTACACTCTTAACTTAGCTATTTTTATTTTTAAAGCTCTTAATAACCATTTACGCACTTCTATTCCCCATTCTCTGTTTACTCTTGCTCCTTCCCCTCTTCATAAAACCCGTCACCATAATTCTATTGTTCTACCTCGGATAACTCGTTTATATCACCTTAGGAGTGTTACCATTTCCGGTCTTAAACTTTGGGCAATCTTAACTCCTGATATACGTTCTTCTCCGTCCATACCCATTTTTAAGTCTAGATTATTGAATTTTTTAAGATAGGTTATTTGACTTTCTTTTTATCCTTATTCTCCTTTTTTCTTCCTCTCTGCTTTTCTCTTCTTCTTTCTTTCTTTCTTTCTTTCTTTCTTTCTTTCTTTCTTTCTCCTTTTTCCTTTCTTTTTCTTTTTCTTTCTCCTTTTCTTCTTTTTCTTTTTTTTTTTGTTTTTTCCTTGTTGTACTCCTAAATTTTGCCTTCATTTATCGTTTTTAACCACCCACCCAGGGACCTACCTTGTCGGCCTTGGCCATACTGGCCTTGGGTGGTTGTTTTGTATTTTTTTCTTAAAATTAAATAAAATAAATAAACATGGGTCCAGAAATGCATCCTTACAGAGATAATGCAACTTTTACGAGGTAGGAATGACATTACAGTAGGTGTTCAAAATGCCGACCCTGAGCCTCGATGCAGGTGTTTAGTCTGTGGACGAGATTCTCGCAAACTCTGTGATGTGGGTGATCACTGTCTCGAAAACGCTGTTGGTAAATCCTTTCCGCTTCAGTAGCATTACCCTGTGCCTCGCCGTAGACGAGATGCATGTCCGCCAGTTCTGCATTAGTCAAGCGATCCATTGTACGACAATGGAGTTACACGTTTTGCTTCCTCTCTTTTAAAGGAGAGAACACGAATAATTTACATGTTTAGATCCTAATTTACATGGACCGTACCATTGCTGTCTGGGTAACGCACATCCATTCCTACCTCGTACATGTTGCATTATCTCTGTAAGGATGCATTTCCAGACCCATGTTTATAAAAAAAATACTGTTGCCCGCTACAAATACTTGACCTACCTTTTTGAATCACCCTGTATAACATGCAAAACATATTACTGAGTAAAATTTCAGTAAGTATACCCCTCATAATAGAACAAGTATCTCCAATTAGGAGTACAAGTGCATGCAAACAAGATGGGCAAAAGCTAAGGATCCGAATGATTTTGAATGTGGGATAATATTTTGTGTCTATGAGCTTAATTCTACAACTACCTACACATGGAGTTCTTCTCATAGAACTGTTGCTCATGTGCAACGAGAATGATAAAATACCCAAAAATTGGGTCAATAGCACTTGGAGAAAATTGTACGTATTAACAGCAGCAAGAAATAAGTGACAGGAGACTGCTGGAGAACAATTTTAGAAGATATTCACCCACCAATTTCCAGTAGCTACAACGGGGCTCGACAAAAGTGGCAGCCTGGTAGCCAAATGCTACTAAATGTTCACAGATGGCTACTAAAATACGATGTGCGGTAGCCATTTGGCTATTACCTAGGAGGATCAGCACACATAGCCTTATCTTCCAAACCACTATTCACCGAAATACTTGAGTGAAGTAAAACAAAGAGCAGAAGTTCTTGAAGATTTCATGAGATTTTCTGATCAACATTCTGCAGCAAACATGAGATTTTTCTTTCATTGTTCAATAACTTTGAAATTTAAAAACTCATTTAGAGAGTTCAATAACAACTTGCACCAAAAGTAAAAAGGATGTTGAAATTGATCATGTCTTCCAGTTTCATATTTTGTCTCCATTACAGGAGCTGACATTTTCAGGCTGATGAAAGAAACCTCACAACAATTAAAATATAAAGTGCAATCATCAGTGTTGTATATTTGACTATGATCCAAAAGCAGCAAAATATCGGTGGTAACGAAGGGCTAAAGATCTTCTTTCAAGAGAATGATACATCTGTGGCCATCGTAACCATTAACTTTTTATTTTTGACGATACAAATGTTACCGACGAAAAAAAAATTATTTTTGAAGATCAAATTTTATGTTAACTAATTTGAATGTTGCGGGTTTAATAAAATAATTTTAGTGTCATTTTGATAAAAATTTAAGAATTTGGTTATACTTGAGTTAACACTACAAGCGTTATTAATGTTGGCTACTGAATTTTATTACTAGGCTACTTGAATTTGAAACCTAGTAGCCATTTGTCTACAACTACAAAAATATTTTGTCGAGCCCCGTACAAGCGTTCTTGGAGTCTATGCTTCATTGCATACAAGCTGCTAGAGGAAAGTGTATCTATTAATGTGGCCACTCTGTATTTTACACACACACTGGCCAATGAATTAGAAACCCGTGATGAATTACTGTATTGATATGTAAAGCGGGGTCACAGGTCAGAAACGATTGTGATATGCAAATGAATGCAATCATGTGAGGTACATGCTCATTCCAAGCTGCAGGTACAGGATAGGAACAATCTGCAGCTGCTCAAGTTGAACAAAATGGGGAAAACAGCAGACCTGTCTGAGTTCCAAAAAGGAGTTATTATGGGAGCCCGTCTAGCTGGAGCTACGATTTCCAGGACAGTACAACTGACCGGTATCTCAAAAGGTCAGGTCTCCAAGGTGTTCAATGTGTGGTAACAGAATCCACAAGAGTTGTCAGAACTGCAGAATTGTGGATCAAAAACAATCAATACAGATAGGGACCGACGTCGTCTGAGACAGATTGTGCGGCAAAACCGAAGGTCTATTGTGGAGCAACTGACGGGAGACTTCAATGAAGGGTCATTGCAACCCATCTCCTCCAGAACAATGCGCCGAGAGTTGAAGCGAATAGGGATGGGAAGTCGCATGCCAGTGAGGAAGCCCCTGGTGTCAGCAACAAACCGGAAAGTTCGCCTGCAGTGGTGTAAAGAACGGTGTGACTGGACAGTTGACGACTGGAAAAAGGTGATGTGGTCGGACGAGTCACATTACACATTGTTTTGCACCGATGGCCGGCAGAGAATTTGGCGGCAGCCCCATGAAGCGATGGACTCCTCATGTGTTGTGAACACAGTTCAAGCTGCAGGAGGAGGTGCCATGGTATGGGCCATGTTTTATTGGTATGGCAAGGGTCCCCTGATATTCCTTCACAGTCGGGTGAAAGCTAAAGACTACCTGAACATTGTTGCAGATCAAGTCCATCCTGCAATGGTGCATTTGTACCCAAATGGTGATGCAAATATACATGGCTAATTATTTACATGGACAATTTTAACATGGAAAAAGTTTTATTTAACTTTAGATTAAAAAAATGAGATTATCGTGTGATTCACCCATTCTCAAAAGGATATGACATTTATAAAGACACCTGAACATCGGATTCATGCATTAACAACATTACATGTATAAGCGAGCGATACGATCGTTTAAAACAGCATAACCCACGAAAATAAAATCGCCAATTTTTTTAAATGTGATAACTCATCAGGAAAAAAGAATGACTCCGATATTAATCATTATGTGAGAGTAAGATTTCAGACAAATGTTATAAAACATGTGACAAGAATTTTCACATAAAAACGTGGTGGTTCCAGAAATACGACTGGCTGATATTTAAGTCTAAGAATCATTATTTTTTTTATTTATAAAATTTGCATATCTCCCAGAAAAATTATTTTTACAATAGGGAGAAATATCAAAACATAAACATTGAATATCCGCCATCTTTTGAGGGCATCGAGACCCTTGGCTGCCATGGCTCTGAACTTATCCCATTGTTATACAATACATCCAAACATGCAACAACTCGTTGCCATCATTATACAATAACAAGTCGGGCAAAAACGGCGCACTTCGATGAGTAGCAGTAAAGGATTGCCTTCCTCTTGCCCTCAAAAAATGGCAGCTGTACCCTATAGGAAAATATTCAATTGTGCCTAAAGTTGATTTTTGAAAATGCAAAAATGGTAAAGATCATAAAACAGCTGAAGAAGTGAAACCATTATTTATGTTTGTTTATTATGCAGTTTATTTTTATTATTAATAAAATCACAGTATTTTTCACTTCACCAATTGACCATGATTGATAATTTTAAATTTTAAATTTGGCCAAAACATGAAATTCTGGCTTCAAGAAAATCGCTATTGGCTAAAATATTGGTGATAAAAATTTCAAGTACTGAGCGCCCACTGGTAATGTTGGATTTTAATATGTCATGTTGGACTTGTGTCCAAATGGATCATATTGAAAACAAGATTGACTGAGGGATATCTGTGCTTTTAATGTGCTTTGGCATGCGATTTGAAATGTATTATCAATTAGGTGTGAAAATAAAACTTAATATTTAAAATTAAAATTATTCTATTTAAAATTATATTTTTTTTATTTTTTATGATTGTTTCGAAGATGTCTTTACACTTTGAGCCCAGATTATTATGACCACCTGATGTTTGTAAGCAAATTAGCTATGATTTCGCGGTGAAGTTTCTAGAGGGCCAGACCATTATAAATAGGGAAGCAAGTTGTTTACAAAGACAGTAGAAGTGATTGGTTTCTGAAGTTATGGGTAAATGACGGGATTTAACAGATTTTGAATGTGGGAAGATTGTTGGCGCTCAGAGCCATGGAGCGAATATCAGCAAAACAACTGCATTCGTTAAATGTTCAAGAGCAATTGTTGTTAAAGTGTTTAAAGACTGGACTTCAGCTGAAAAACTGGGTCTGACCATGCGAGTTGTGGCCATGAGCGACCAGTCAACGTTCAGGCAGAACGAGTGGTAAGACTGGTACAAAAAACCATAAGAGCAACAGTGCATCAAATTACTGGAGATCTTAATCAGGGATCCTCTCAAATGATCTCTGAATGCACTGTCCACCATACACTGCATTGCATAGGATATGGAAGACTAATCCTGAAGACGGTGTTCAAGCACTTTACTGTCTGCAGTTAACAGGATAAAATGTCTTCAATAGACACAGGAACAAAGGGACTGGACAGTCGAGCATTGGAAAAAAATCATGTGGTCCGATGAATCATGCTTCTAGTTGCATCATGCAGATGGCAGACTGAGAATTTGGCAGGAATAGCATGAAAGCATGGACCCCACAAACCTTCAAGCTGATGGGGGCAGTGTTATGGTTTGGTGTATGTTTTCCTGGCATTTTTTGGGCCCTTAAATTCGTGTGGAACAATGTCCGAATAACACAGTATACTTGATCAAGTTCATTCTATCATATTGATGGCATTTCTCAATGGGGATGGCTTCTTCCAAGAAGACAATGCACCATGCCACAGTGCTCGTATTGTGCAGGAGTGGTTTCAGGTATATGAAGGAGACTTTACCTTGCTTAGGTGGTTCCGACAATCACCAGATCTCAATCCAATTGAAAATTTGTGGGACGAAGTTGAAACAGCCATCAGGCAGGTGGATCACAATCAACAAATCTCACACAACTGGACAGTGCTATAGAGCTGGTAAGTGGTGACGTTGAGTTCCTGGCCCGTTGGCTAACAATTCCAAACTTAGGCTTAACTTCTCTATGCTTTTCCATGGCCTTACACCATATTGTTAAACCTAATATTTGGAATTACTAGGCAACTGGCCAGGAAGTGCAATCATACTTACCAGCTCTATTCATTAGGCATGGTGTCAGGTTCCTCGCATCACCTTTCAACATCATGTGGCATCAATGCCAAGAAGAATTGCTACAGTATTGAAGGCACAAGGTGGCCCAACGAAGTACTGATGGGGTGGTCATAATAATCTGGCCATCTAGTATGCAACAGACAACAAGATCGCAGCGACATATTTTACCCGTAACAAGCTTCTGGAACTATTAACATTACACACCTAATGTAATCACATTGTTCGCACAGTAATCTTTATGTTTTCTAAGTTTTTTATTTTTCTTATGTTTTTCTTTCTTTTTTTGTATTTTACTCTCTTGTAACAGAGTTGGCACCAGCTGTTGGGTACAAATAAATTGAACTGAATTGAATGTTTTTTATAATACCAAACTTTCCTTTGATATTTAGTTAAAGTTTGGTATATGTAAAAAGATCAGCTAATCTTTACATTATTAATTTTAGAACTTCTCAAGCCACAAATTCAGTATTGGAACAGTTAATTAAGACGGCCCTAATTATGCTTTTAAATCAATTAAATAAAAGAATAAATAACTTTATAAAAAGATGGTTTCATATAAATAGAAATCATATACCAAATAAGAAGGCATGAATGAAACTATTCCCATTAGCAAATGTATACAGCGGGTTTATTTAATTTTTTAAACACACTTTGAGATAATATATTTTAATGCATTTATTTTTTAATAACATATCTGAATATCAATTCATTTTTTTAATAACATTTTCGTAAATTTATATATCTAAGCTAGTATAAAACCATAAGGCAGCTAAGATTGCATTTGTCAATTGCCGTTTATTTGTATGAATGAACTGAGATGAATATGTATGCTTTCTTTTAATAATGATCATTGATTTAATTTGTAATATTTGCTCATTTTTATTTATCTACCTACCAAAGGAGTATTGGTATGCACGTTATTCCAAGGAGCAAGGTGCGCAGGTTGACGGGAGTCAAGATGTGAAAAAACGAGCGTTCCACATTCACTGATTAGTAAAGAACATGCTGCGATCAGCTAATGGAAACATTACATAAAAAACAAAAACAATGACACTTCTTGTTTCTGGAGAGCATTTATCTATTTATATTCTCTCGTTTCTGTAACATGCTCTTGAGTAGTGCACGCTGCCATGTCATCTCGAGGATGGCGAGAAAACGAACCATTCTCGCGATTATCTCGCAGGATCACGTTATCTATGCAGCAGACGGGATGTCTACGTGCCGGGCCGGGAAGGGTGACGGCGCAGGTTGCGCGGCTACTCACTGTGCATTTAGCAGTACTGTGCGGCACAGTCGTCAAACGCCGAAGGGAGCTCGCTTTTCATCGCGGGTGTACTCTACTATTTAGCACCTTCCTAGAAGATGAAATGAGATGAAGGATTGCTTTACAGGTAATCAGAACCAAAATTACATACGATTTCGAGGAGCTAGTAATAATTTTAACTAGTATAAAATTGATTTAAGGAGAGTAGAAAAATACTATAGACGGAGCATCCAAATAAACAGACAGTCTCTATAATGGGCAGTAATGGGGTATCTGATGTATTTGGCTCGTTATATTTCATAAAAATCCCCTAAAAAACATGATTTTGTGGGAAAACAATCCTATCATTTGTGAAATATTTTCTCTTAAATTTTGAAAGTATTTTCTCCATTGAACCACCATTGATTCCGCTTGAATGTATTGAGTACTTGCAGCTATCGATTATATAGGAATTAACCCGCATTTATAAATGCAATTATTGCGTAAACATTATAACGGATCGCGTGAATACTATTTATATGCACTTATTATATTTGCAGTAACTGTGAAGGGGAGGTGGTATAATCAATCCCTTTCTTTCAAAAGCAATTTTTATATAAGCTTCCCTGCTAGACACATACAAAACGTGTTTAAAGAACCTCTTATTATTATTATTTTTTTTTTAACGTGATCACCCGCTTGAGTAATAGTGCCAATTAACTTTGCAGAAATATCGCATTGATTATAAATAATTTTAAAGAAAAACATGTAAGCCGTTTCCCAAAGGGAAAAGGGGAGGAGGAGTCTAGCTTTTTTATTTTTCTTCTCCAAGAAGTGAATGAGTACTTCCTAGGAATGTTTGATATTGTTTATCATTCTTATGATAAGAAATAGAAAAAAAATTCAAATGTTTATATAGTAATAAAACCATTTAGAATTTTTATAATATATAAAGCTTACAACTTTCATTCATCTAGATATTTAATTTTAATTTTTTCCAGGTCTGCATTCCTGATTTGATATGATGAACAGAGTGATCTGTTGGAATCAGATGTATTGGAGTAGATAGAATAATGTAGATATCAGAGGTTAGTATATTATTGAATATAATATACATTTTTAAGTAGACCAAATAGATCTTTAAAGCAAATTTAACTATATAACAGTTGGTTGAAATATTGAAATATTAACTTCTGTTTAAATACGAAAGTAATAAATGGAGTAATAATAAATAAAGTAAGTGGAGTTAATGCTCCAAAAATAAGATAAATTTAGTACCTAAAGGAAAAAAATGGGAAGAAAAATTCTGCGACCTGGATTCGAACCAGGGACCAAGAGTATCACTCTCGTCGTCTCCAAAATTACTTTCCATTAATATCTTCTGTTTAAATACTTAACTGGGGAAAATTTAAATAATTGCATAAATTAATTATCGTATTATATATAATTTGATGCTTCTCAATTAAAATATATAAATGAAGTAGAATATAATGAGCAGAAAATAAACTTGCAAAAAATAAACTCTATATATCAATTTGTATGAATTAAGCATAGATTTTCCTTATCAATGTGAAATAGCAGTATTAATTAATATTTTCCCCCTCCATTGTTAGAAAATAAGAAGGCTCAATGATTTTGTAAGATTATAACATCATAGACTTGTTTCCAAAATTTTTGTCACTTTTTGGGCTTTTTCCAAAAATTTATGTCTATGCATCTTTGCTGTTTTGAGTTGGCATCACTTTTTATGTAGCTTTGGATTTATTAGTCTGTTTTTTAAATTCATAGATATATTTGGGTTACTTTGTAAATAGCCATTTTAACTTTACAAAAATTCCTCCTTTAGCTTAAATTTCTGCATAGTTTGATACTTCATTAACTTTTCCTTATAAATGTTTAATATATGGAAGTAAAAAATATAAAATTACTTTTTACATTATAGAGTGACATTATATAGTAAGAAGGAAAGAGAGTTCTTAAAACCATTCATACTTTCAAAGCCATGGATGTTATGTTTAAATATTTTTAAAAGCAATTTGTAAGGTATTAGGAAATGTCCATTGTTGACTTTGAGTTAAAAGATAATTGAGTCTATAAAAGAATAGAAACTAGAGCATGACAGGTTTCAATTATATTGACAAAGTGAAAATTTGAGAAGGAAAATTTATTGTAATCATCTCCTTCCTCATTTATATCACATCCAAAAAAAAAAAAAAAAAAAAAAAAACATGAAATTTTAATTTCTTCATCCAAATAAAAATTCATATGTTTTATTAAATATGATAACGATTGGGTTCTATTGTAACCATCAAATCTTTTTAAAAGCTGAAAAAAGTTACTATTTCTGCATTTTTTATTTGTCATTAGAGATGGGCTATTTTCATATTTTATCTTTAGATATGGAATTTGTTAAAATTTGTAAATTATTAATAATTTTATACCGTACAATGATTTCATCATATTATTTGATAAGCTAAGATTAATCTTGCTAGAAAATCTTAAAAATAAGCTGCTCTTATGAATTAACAAATTTTATAACTCATAAACTGATCTTGTAATTTTATCTTATACTTCTAGATTTCAAATTTGAAATTTATGCCTTTTTATTTTATATTGCCTTTTCATCTTCATTTTGTTATTTTCCAGTAATTTTTTATTATTTTTTCTGAAAAATTTTCCTTTCAATCATTAAATATTTTTTTTAAATATATTATAGTCATGATTGGAGGTTATGACTTTCATTTTATGTTATGATTATGAACATTGGATTGATGACTATAATTAAAAAGCAAAGCAGTGTTATTCGAACGTTTTTAAAATGCTGTTCATTAAACTATTTAAATATTGAATAAAAGATATTATTATACATAATAAATATTATAGTTTTAACTGAAAATAAAGTAGACAGTTTAAAAAATATAATGTCTATTTTCATCTAAAATTTGCCATTATTTTTAAGAACTGTGTATGACATCAAGCATTTAAAGCTATTTATTTCTTCATAAATAAATATGATTTTATTTTATGTAATTTTTAATATGCATTAAGACTGGTTATTGGACTGGTTATTGTTTAGATTTCTGAGCATTTATTCAGATGGCTAAAAACTGTTGCTAGTTATCTGAATATTTATTCAAGTTTTATCATTTATAAGTAGAGATGTTGTGCTGATGTGTAATGCCAATACAATGGGTGATGAAAATTCATTGAAGGAAAGATAAGAGGATGAGGAACACACTATTTAAACATCTGGCAATGTAATTAATGGATTTCTATTGGTTTTATATGTTTAAAAAAAACTCAACAGGAGATTTGGATTTTCCCGATTGCATTTTAATGGAGTGTTATTTATATTTGAAAGAGTATCTTTTTATTACAAATTTTGAAAATGATATAGTTTTATTTTTTATGGTTTGTATCATTTTTAAAAGTCAAATAAAAAGAATAACATGATACATGCAAGAAATTTACTTTGGTTGATTATTTAAAAAAAAAAATCAATTTTTGTTTGCTAATGAATAATGGTAACATGGGAAATTTATTTCACTTGTAAATTTTGTAATTGTTGAAGCGATTAAAGAATCTTGATTAAACATTGATAATAGTTTTAAAAAAAGGTTATACCGTAGATTACTGAATAACCAACAACTTAGTCAGTGTTTTCCCAAAAATTTTAAAAAATCATTTATATAAAATCAGCGACGGTGGACGTTGTCACAACAAAGAAAAAATCTAACAATAGGTTATCTAACAATGGGTTATTTCCCGATTATACAAACGAGTGGGTTCGCTTCTAGTGTAATATAAAATTCTGTTCATCTGCAAGGCTGTAAGTATAAGGGTCATATAAATGAAAACAAAAATTATTTATTTTATCCAAAGTGTATACAAGGAATTTAAAAATACTCCCCAAATGCGTTAAGGCATTTATCCCACTGTGTAACAAGGCATGTAATTCCTTTATGGAAGAAGTCTTTCAGTTGCGTGTGGAACCATTCCAAAACCTCTTCCTTCACTTCATCATTCGACTGAAGCCTGTGGCCTTTCAGATGTTTCTTGAGATTCCCAAACATGTGAAAGTCACATGGGGATAAGTCAGGGTTGTAAGGTGGATGCTGCATTGACGAGGTCTAATATTGCTTTTGAGGTGCGAGGATGCGCGTTGTCGTGGAGAAGAAACACTCCTTCTGTAAGAAGTCCAGGACACTTGCTTTTGATGGCTGCATGCAGTGCCTTCAATGTTTCCCCATATTGTGCTGCGCTAACTGTGTTTTTCAAGAAAGTCCAGTAAAATCGGGCCTTTGCGATCAAAAAACACGGTCAACATCACCTTCCCTGTGCTGTTTGCGACTGCTTTTGTTTTTTTCGGGGTTGGTGACCCATAATGCTCTCACTGACGACTTTGATGTTTGCTTTCGGAATGGATATGAAAGCACCAAATTTCATCCCCTGTAACGATTCTGTCGAGAAAACTCTCTCCTTCCTGTTCATAGCAAGTCAAATGTTGCAGGGACATGGCCGTTCGTACTCCAAGTTGTTCTGATGTCAAATAATGCTGGACCCATCGTGCACAGATTTTTCTGTTGTGCAGATGGTTCCTGGTAATGGAGTGAACAGTTCCATGACTAAGGCCCGTTTTAGCAATCACGACATCGATTGTCATTCTTTTGTTTTTCTTTAAGACAGCATCAATTTTGGCTTTGAAATCATCTGTGATGGCGAGGTTTGCTTGTCCAGGCCGTTGATCATCTTGCAATAATAACCATTTCTCCGAAAACCTCTTGCTCCATGCCCAAACAAGAGTGAAAGTTACGCAGTCATTTCCATAGATGTTCTGCATACAACAATGAATTTCAGAAACTGAAACTCCTTCACATGTCAAAAAACGAATTACTGCTCTCTGTTCCTGTTTCGTTGATTCCATTTTGGTATTTGGACGAAGCGATCACGTGCAGAGCTTCGAAGCGTGAGCTATCGTTCTTTCTCATGTGATGCAACACTTGCAACCTATTGTTCAATCTGCACGTGGGGTTTCGCAGTTGTTTAAAACAAAAGCTTACAATCCTACGTCATCTTTTTTTTCCCCCACACAAATTTTCGTTTTCATTTGTACGACCTTTATAAATCCAGCCTCACATAGGCCCAAAAGGTCCAGGGAAGAATGCTGAATATACATTGAGTGGCCAAAAAATTAGAGACACTCTCTAATAAAGAGTTGGTCCACCTTTAGCTCTGATCACAGCCGATATTCTTCTTGGCATGAACTCAACAAGATTCTGATACCGTTGCTGAGGAATGTTGGCCCATGCTGACATAATGGCAGCTTTAAGTTGGGTCAGATTAGATGGTGGCGTTTCCAAGCTTTGAAGTGATCTTCTGGCTTTGTCCCACAAATGCTCAATAAGATTGAGGTCAGGGGACTGAGCTGGCCATGGAAGCAGACTAGACTATGATTGATGTTCCTCAAACCAACTTATGACCAATCGAGCATGGTGGCAAGGTACATTGTCCTGCTGAAAGTGACCTTCTCCCAAAGTTCCCTTTTTATGATTTTGTTAAAAGAAATTTAAAAAAAGATGGACTCGTTAAAAAACTTTAGTTTTATCTCAGCTTATACATGTAGAAACTCCACCCAAAAACTTATCAGCTCTTTCAAAGAAAAAAATTCCTAACTTGGAGAAAGTGGGAATTTATGAAATTTATTGTGCAATTTGTGGAAAGAACTATTACCAAGAATAGATGAGGAGGAACGTAAAAACCATTGTCAGGAAATTCTGATATAGTCTGCTATTACAGTTAACCAGAATTAAAGAATTTATTTCTTATATTAAGAATGGCAATGTTGAAAACTCATATTTTAAAATTCATCCATGACTATAACTTAATTAAAATTGTGCATGTACAGTCGGGTGCAAAAAGGTTTTACCTGCTCTGTAGGAACTGAGCCTACCGGATGTTGATCGGTTGCAAAATCAGGTACTTTTACTGAGAGTCAAGGCAGATTAGACCGGACCTGTCCCTTCTGAATGAAACTAGGGTAGCAGGTATACGCTTGGGATGTGCTATTCACGTGCTCAACTATGACTTACGTCTAAACCTTTTTGCACTCGACGATACCTAAGTGCCAAAACGTTAAATTTTTTTAGAATCCATGGAAATTATGAAATGGAAATTATTACCCAGTCAGACAGAAGTTCAATGAGCATAGCTGATTGGTTAAAAAATAATGAAGCGCATAAGGCAACTCTATTGTTTTTAAATTGAGTCTATAGTAACATTGTTTGTGTCAGGCAGCAGCTGCTAGATTTGGACAGCTGTCTAATGGACATAGCCAATTAGTTAATAATGATGCAACTCTATTGATCTATTTTTGTCATGTTTTTGTATAAATTAGTCTTTGTATCTTTTTATTATGTTGATGATGATGATGATGATGACCCTGTCATCAAAATGCATTTATGTACATGTATTTAGTGAAAATAGTGGTTTTCTTCTTTATTCCTTCTTTCCATTGAAAGGCAGGGGCATTTCAATTAACCATCTTAGTTTTTTTTAAATTACAGTGATTACATCTATTAAGGATAAATTACCCTAAAAGTATTTTCCAAATAAAAGCCACAAAATATTTCTGGGTATATTTTTTCTTATGTGAAATGACCTTTTTTTTAAATCATCATCTCTTTTCTCTCAATAAATGGAAAGTACCAGTATAGTTACTCTAATAAATAATCACAGAAAATTCTTTTAAGAATTGCCATGTCAATTTTTTGCTTTTAAATAATTTCAAGAAAAAAAAATAGAAAAATCATGGACAAACTAAATAAATGCGATAAAATCACCTTTTGTTCCATCTACATATTTTTTGATATCCTGTTGATGCAGCCTATTGGTGTCCCAAAAGGTCATTTGGGTCATTCCACGTCAATTCAGGCAGAAATTTTATAGTTTTGGCACTGACTCCTCGGATTTTAATGAAATTTGGTATATACAATTGTCTTAGGGAGTTGGTAATGAATGCCAAATATTATTAATTTTTTTTTCATTTTTATGGAAGTTACGGACATTTAAAATTTTTGAAATTTGAGTGGGGGCCTTATCTATGAAGTACTGTAACTTCGGTTGTATTTTACTTAGAAAGATGTGATTGGTGACATATGAAAGCTCTTTAACTGAAAATTCTATATGAAATTTTTAAAATTATATTATGCATGCACAAATATTTGAATTTAATAAAAATATTCTATTTATAAAAATTTCTTAAAAGGTGGATATTTTTTTTTTCGTTAAAAAATTATTAATATCTTACACTGTGTTTTGCTCTGTTTTGAAGATATTAATTTATAAAGCTCGAGTTTCAAGCCATAATACATCCATTTGTATGTTACAGTTTTTCAGATGGACAAGGCATCCTAAGAAATATAAATTTTATGGTAATATCTGATTGTCTTAAACATTTTACAGTGAACATAAACTATAAGTGAACGATTGACATTAACACAAAGTGGTTTACATTTACATCCATGCAGATCTATTACTTAAGTATTCAACAGGCAAATTTTTGAAAAAAGAAAAGCATCTCGGTTTTGCAGATTTTCCAATAACTGTAAGTTTAACCTTATCTGTGCCACTCATATTTGTGCAAACAAAAACACTAGCACGCTCTTTTTTTTTTTTTTTTTTTTTCTCTCCCGTTTGCATTCCTGACCCTTCATTACCACAGTTTAATCATGGAGACAATACCAAAAGAGACCAAATTCATCTCCGTTATAGATATCACCAGCACTATAATTTTCTAATAAGCTTGGCAACTTTGGTTCCATTCAGTTGTTAACCATGTCTATGTCTACATCTCAGCTTTCTCCATGAAGATTGGCAAACCGAATGGAATTACGCTTCTTAAATCGGTCGAACCAACAGACGCTAGCTTTGAAGTCAGTTACCTTCAGCTTTGTTGCAAATTCAGATGCTTTTTCTCGTAATATTGGACCAGTTAGTGGAATGTTTTGACCCCACACGGTCGACATCCATTGTAACAATGATTGTAACATTCAGGATTATCCGCGTATCTTGGTCTTTTTCTGTCACTGTTTACAGAGCCATTTTCTTAAGCTGCGATGATTTTGTCACGATGATGCTTGACTTCAGAAATGTGGACTTACTTTTTAGTCCGAATCTTGTCATGATGTCTCCGTATTTCGTTTTCTTATCAATTAGGTTGATAATTGTGTATTTATCTTCCATAGGAAAGTTTTGTTTTTGTTTGTTTGCCATCATTACAGTACATGCACTATATTGTTATGCACACTTGTTTTACCGCCCAAGTTTGCACTAGCGGATGGTTAAAATGTGATTCCGTTTTCGAAAGTGAAAGTTTTTGAGTGTGAGGAGATAAACATTAGAGCAGATCCACTATGCAGGAAGGGGTATGATCAAGAATGTAGGTTGTACTTTTTTTTTCATTGCTTTTCTAAACAAGTTCCCATGGGAAAGCAGATCGTTCATACAATGCATCATGCAAAAGATTGACAGTAGCAAGAAGTTCATATTAGGAGAGTTCATAATAACCGAGTTGAACCCAATGCAAAGGTATAGGATGACCTCTAACAGATAAAAAAAAGTTCACAGTACTGAATATTCATACTAACCGAGTTCACTCAAACGAAGTTCGACTGTATACCAAATTTCATTAAAATCCGAGAGGCCCGTGCCAATGCCTGCCTGAACTGATGTGGAATGACCCATTTACAAACTATACATGCTGGTCTGTCAGACAATGACGAACCAGTTTACATAGGAAGTTGTGTCTGAAAATCAAACCGTGGGATGCTACAGCAATGTGACCGACACGCAAAAAAGACACACGCAAAAATTTTAAAATGATTTTATTAACAAAAGCAAACTTAAGAATCATGGTTACAGAAAATGTTCAAAATTCCGTAAATCCACTGCAATGCTTGATTCACAACGTCGATGCATGGAAACACGGACTCATTCAAATTGTGCATGTGTATCATGGACATATGCCGCCTCTTCCACGATTCTAGTGACGAGGTCGATGGCAGAAGTTGCATTTGTCTCGTAAATCAGGGATTCATGTATCCACACAGGAAGAAATCCAGGGGGGTGGGGTCAGGGGATCCTGCTTTCTGCTCTCTAATATGCCTGCAAACATCGCCCTTTAGCAGTGGATGGTCACGTTTTTGGACACAACTTCCTATGCAAAACTTGTTCATCATGGTCTGACAAACCAGCATGTAAAGTTGTAAATGACCTGTTGGGACATCTTGAATTCTGAAATGATTTTACCAAAAAACTTGAAGTTTGCAAATATTTTTACAGGATTTGATTTTGTATTTTCAGATGCATTAAAGAACTATGGTAGATTTCCTTGAAGGAATGAGAGAAGTAGGAAAATCGAGTGGAAAGCAGGCAGCTCGTTTGGCTGACAAAACTCAAGGTATCTTCAGCTCAGTATTAAATAGCAGAAATGGTTTGCTGTCTGGGCTTGGAACAAGATTGGAAGCAGCACTGAGTTTAAGCAGTGATGATGATAAAACAAATTCAGAGAGAAATTCTTGTATTTCACAGAACAGTGATTGTGAAAATGCTTCACGTCAAAGAAGAACTGACAGGAAACATTCAGTATTATCAGATGCCTCAAGTCAAAGCTATGATCAAGCTTATTATTTTTCAGGGTCACATCATCCTAAACGTCGAATGGGCAAAGTCTTGCCAAAAAATCGTTCGATGTATGGTCAACCAGTGCTTCCACCCTCAGGTTCTAATAAAACACGGTCTGATTTAGACTGTGCTAAAGAAGTGCTTGATGAACTGGACAGACAGACAGTTAAGGACAGTTCTCAGGATCCATTTGAAAGGTTGCAAATTCATGGGAATTCTGACCTTATAAGCAGCGATGATAACGAAGTGAGTACAAGTTTAGATTCATCAGATATTGAACGGCAAGACGTTGGGCGATCTGGTTCAGAAGCAAGTCTTCAGTCTTGGGCTTCTAGTCTCAGCTATGATAGCCAGCCAGATGATATCACAGTGGAATGCATGGAATTCATGAAAACCTTTGTTGACAGCCTATTTAAGTGCAGGTAAGACTGTGACTTTGTGTTTGTTAGTTTTGGGTAACACGTTAACATTGTCCTTTTTTGGATTGGAATTTAGATAGGTTGAAATATATATGTGAAATTAGAGGAAGAACATACATTTGACTTTTTAGAAATCTATACGTACAATGTTAATTATGCATAGTGAAATTAATTTTAAACCATTAATAATATAGGTTAAGATTTAATATACAGGGTGATTCAGAATTCATTGTATAATCTTCTAGGGGAGGTAGTATCGGTGATTCTATGCAAAAAAGTTCATATGAACATGGATCCGAATTTGAACGATAATTGAGATATGAACAGAAATAAAAATGCCGCCACCAAGATCAACAAGTTAATAACTCAAGTTCTGTAAAGCTATTCCAACGAGTAGTTCCGAGTTATGCATTCAAAATCGTAACAGTGCTCACATGCGAGTACTAACCAGCATGTGTTACGATGTTGAGTGCGTAACTCGGAAACTACTTGTTGGAATTCGATCAAATTTTAATGGTATACATAGTCTTATGTACCCTGTTATCCTTCCACATTTCATTAATCTAGGCTTTACAGAGCCCGAGTTATTAACTTGTTGATCTTGGTGGCAGCATTTTTATTTCTGTTCATATCTCAAGTTATCGTTCAAATTCGGACCCATGTTCATATGAACATTTTTGCTTAGAATCACCCATAATACCTCCCCTAGAAGTTTGTACAATGACTTCTGAATCACCCTGTATATATAAAACTTTTCTCCTTAGTTCAAACATTGACAATTAGTTAACAATTGACAATTTATTTGAAAAACCCAACAGTAAAAAAACAACTGAACAACATAAAAAATATACTACGAGATAAAATGAAATCTCATCAGTAGCACTTATTGGATGGCCGCTCCGTGCCTTGTCAACCACAGTCCCAGTTTCTCAGAATTTCTTAATTAAGCACCTGATAGTGTTGTGTGAAATTGGAGGTTTTTCTGGGTGCCGGTTGTTAAAATCTGCAGCTATGACACAGAAACTTCATTCTCCAGACATCAAAATGACCTCAATTCTCTCCTCCGTGGTCGAAGCCATCTTCAGTTACCTGCTACAAAATGAAACAAAATGTGTTGTAAATTTTGAACCATAACTGGTACTTTAAATCTGTTTACAGGAATGAAATTGTCAGAAAATGCTGATGTTATTGGATATATCACATGAATCCATTTAAAAAAAATTGACTTAGATTCAAGATGGCAGCCATGTTCGGTACATACCGTAAAAGATAGACAACCTCACCCATACCTTACTGGAATATTCAGATTTCCCAATTCCTGCAAGGTTTTCGAAAAAACAAGGTGTACTGCTACTTTTGACTCGCCCTGTATTATCCGAGTGGTAACTGTTGGTTTTATTGTAAAAATCCATACTAATATTATAAATGTGAAAGTGTGTTTCCATTTATCATGTCGAAACGGAATGATGGATTGATGTGGTTTTCTGTATGGAGATAGTCGAAAGGCTCAAGAGTGACATAGGCTACTTTTTACCACATGAAAATATCTCTATCCCATAGGCAAAAACACCGCTTTCCTAAGTCTTTTTGAAATTCCCTGCTTTTGCTTTGTAATTCCCCTCAACAGATGCCGTGGGCAAGCGAAGCCACGGGTAACAACTAGTCACACGTAATTCAAAGTAAATTAAATAATTTGAAGAATTCAATCAATTTTGAAAACAGTCCTAAACAAGAATATTTATGACAATAAAATTTCAAATATTTCAAGTAAATTGTCAATTGTAAACTATTTGTCAATGTTTGAACTAAGGAGAAATCTTTTATATATAGTGAAATTAATTATTATTGTTATTTATTTATTTATTTATTTATTTATTTATTTATTTTTTGGTGCAATGATTAATATTTATATCTGTCCAGTAATTTTATTGTTTGTATCATGCCACAGTGGGCCAGAATGCTGCATAACCTGGACAAAACCTAAAAAATCAAAATCTCAAATAAAGAAAAAAAAATATTTATCTGTGACAAAATACAATCCTCTTTCAATTGCACAACTGCTCTTCCCTTTTGGTTGAGTGGATTTTACAAGGTAGGGGTGGAAACACGGTGCTTATGAATGGGTCCACTGCGGGGGGGAGTAGAAGTGTGAAATTTAACTGCGGTTTCAAAGATTTATTATTCCTTACTCACTGCACTAAAGCAATCACGAGCCTGCAGTTGGTAAGTTCAATGTATTTTAAAGCTTTTAATATGTATTTATTATTATTAATATTATTGTTTATATTATTTTTGTAATCTAATTTATGATTTGTACGTTTGCTGCGGGATGGCACTCATTTTTCCTGCGTTTTTGCTCTCGTTGCATGTAGCCATCTTGTAAAGCATTATGTGCTGAAATAAACGTTGTCTGTTGTTGTTAACCATGCTGCTTTTTCTTTGAAAAATACATTAATTTGGCGACGAGGGATGTGATTGAAGTTGATGAACATTTTTTGAGCAAGGTGAGACACAAATTTGAGCTGAGGAATAACTGTGATGATGAATTTTTTCGGCGCATCAGTAACTTTTGTTTTCGGGGATGATTGGAAGCTGTCGTGGAATGCTTTGAACAGTGGTTGGAGGTAAATGGTGTAGCTGACGAGAAGAGAGTGCCATTCTTGATTTCTGCAGTGGATGAGAAAACTTATAGATTGATGAGACAGTTGTGTCTTCCTGATTTGCCGAAATGAAAGACTTTTGTTCAACTGATAAAGATCATGGAGAAATACGTTTGCCCGAAACCCTCAGTTTCTACGGCTTGCTTTCGATTTCACCGATTGACTCAAAACACGAGCAAATCGATACATGACTTTTTATTGCGTTTGAAAACCGTCACGGACGATTGTGAATTTCAAGATGGTTTAATGGATAGACTGTGTGACCAGCTCATAAATGGCATTGCTTCTGAGACCCTTCAAAGAAAACTTTTGTTTGTGAAAGATCGTTCCATGAGAAAATCGTTGAGTTGGCATTGCTTTGGGAAGCAACAGAAAAAGATGTTCAAGACATACGAGGTGAGCAAGCAGTCGAATTGAATACTGTAAATTAAGTTCCATGTGCGATTCCCAAGATACAGCCTGTTAAGACTGAAAATCGTAGGACGACTGAACACTATAATTTTCGTGAGAGGCAGGTTTCGCATAACAAAAAAAAATGCCCCTAAAAGAGACAGTCAGTTTCCTCCTGTTTAAAAAAAATGTTTTTGTGGTGGCAGTTGTTCACATTTGAAACCACGGTGTAAATTTAAGGATTACAACTGTCTTGTGTGTGGAAAAAGAGGCCATTTGAAGATCATGTGCAGAAAAATGCCATCAGTAGGTGAGTCATCAGAAGTTAAGCAAAATAGTTCTATTGTTAATGAAGATCAACAATTAAACTGTAACACCTTAAGAGTACTCCAAGTTGAAAATTCACCTATGCAAGTAAAACCCCTTCATGCTCAAGTGACTGTGAATGACAAACCCATGACTTTTGAAGTGGATACAGGTTCTGCTGTTACTATTATTAGTGAGCGTCAGTATGAAAAACATTTTAAGAAGATTCCATTAGAACAATCACAATTAAAGCTGAGCGCTTTTGGCGGTCATGATTTAACAATATTAGGTACCATATGTGTTAATGTGCAGTGGGATGATGAGTCAAGAAAATGCAAATTATATGTAATTAAGGGATATGTAACTTCCTTATTGGGTCGGGATTTACTTAGTGCTTTTAAGAAATGGGTTGTTATGCAGAACTGCTTATCACAGAAATTCAACGTAAGTATGGAAAATGAATGTGTGAATTCTACAAAAGAAAATATTTCTTTACATTCTATTCAAGGTATAGAGGATAAGTTAAAATCTGTCTTGTGTAGATATGATAATGTTTTTAAACAAGGAATAAGAGTATGTAATGGGGTTGAATTAACTTTACCTTTACAAAAAGAGGCAGATCCTATTTTCTTGTCCGCACGTAACCCACCATTAGCCTTGCGTGATAAAATTGGCCAGGAATTGGACAGATTAGTATTGGAAGGAGTTCTTGAACCTGTAATGCATTCTAAGTGGGCAACACCGATTCTTGCGGTAGAAAAGAAAGATGGTTCCATTAGGTTAGCAGGATTGTATAATTTGACGGTCAACAAATTTTTAGAAAAGGTAGTTTATCCTTTGCCTACTTTTGAAACGATTGCAGAAAATTTAGCCGGTGGTTCTTGGTTTTCGACAATTGATTTTCAATCGGCTTATAATCAATTACCCCTTGATGAAATTTCAAGTGAGATTATGACCATCAACACTCATAAGGGATTATTCCGAGTAAAACGTTTATTTTATGGAGTGGCTTGTGCTCCTGCAATGTTCCAGCGTACTGTTGAAAACATTTTTAAGCCCTTTTTTAGATGATATATGCTTGTCAGATAGCTCTGCAACTGATCATTTGGAAAGAATAGTGTCATTTTTTCAATTGTGTGAAAAGTTTGGAATTCGCTTGAAACGATCCAAATGTAAATTCTTTCAAAGCACTGTACGTTTCTTAGGATATCAGTTTAGTAAGGATGGTTGCAAACCTTTGGAGAAAAAGATTCAGCAAATTTTGATGTCCAAGCTCCAGAAAATTTAGCAGAATTGAAAACGCTAGTTGGAATGATTAATTATTATAACCGATTTTTGCCGAATATTCAGGTTATTATGGAATCTTTTTACTATTGTATGAGGAAAGGTAACAAATTTATATGGGGTCCTAATCAACAGAGAGCTTTTGATCACGTTAGGAAATTATTGCAAGATGCAAAATTTTTAACTCCCTTTGATCCTGATAAACCTTTAATTTTATCTGTCGATGCCTCTCCTATAGGCGTGGGAGCAGTTCTTTCTCATGATCTTAATGGATGGAGATACCCAGTGGCTTTTGCTAGTGCTGTTTTGTCTACTGCACAGCGTAATTATTCCCAGACAGAGTGGGAAGGACTTGCTATTGTGTTTGGCATAAAGAAATTTCATTACTATTTGTATGATCGTTCCTTCATTTTAGAAACAGATCACAAACCCTTGTTGGCAATCTTTGGTTCAAAAAGAGGTCAGAATTTGCTGGTAGTAGCAAGACTAATTCGTTGGGCTGTTTTTCTGAATAATTATGACTTTGATATTCGTTATGTGTCCACTAAAGATAATGTTTTTCCTGATGTGTTATCACGGTTGAGTGAAATTTCCCTTACGTTTACAGAAGATTCTGTTCTTTCACATGGTAATGTTTTCCAGATTCAATTATCCTTGCTTCCTGTAACTCTTGTGAATTTGCAAGAACATACCGAGCTTGATAAAGTACTATGTACTGTTCGTCAATTCGTACTTAGTGGGTGGCCTGCATATTCTTCATTAGATCCGATGTTGTTGCCTTTTTATAGAATTAGAGACTCACTCACAATTCACAATTCTCTTATGATAGGATTGTGATTCCTAAAATGTTAACACAGTTAGTGTTGAAAGAGTTACATGGTACTCACATAGGCATGGTTAAAATGAAATTGTTGGCACGGTCTAGAGTGTGGTGGCCAGGTGTTAATGCTGATATTGAAAAATTGGTGAGATCCTGTTCCTTTTGTTAACTTGAAGCATCTATGCCTTCTAAGACTTCGGAGGTATAATGGCCAGTACCTACCACCGTTTGGGGTAGAGTACACATTGATTTTGAGGGTCCTTTCTTCAATAAATAGTTTTTACTAGTTGGTGATGCAGCATCTAAGTGGCCTGAGATAGCCATACTTGACAGTCCTTCAGCATTGGAAACTAAGTTTGTTCTAGAAGAGTGGTTTGCTAAAAATGGACTTCCTTTACATGTTCATTCGGATAATGGTACACAGTTTACCCGTCGAGAGATTATGCACTTTCTTAAGGGTATTTACCAGACGTTTTCTCCTCCGTACCATCCCGCTATAAATGGTGCGATAGAAGGTTTTATTACTGTTTAAGAGCATTATGAAGAAATTGATTCGTGAAGGAATACCACTTCGTTCTGCAGTTTCTCAATTTTTGTTGTCCTATCGGACTACCCCTACTGTAAGTACAGGAAAGTCACCGTCCAAACTTTTCAAACTTAAAAACATGCGTTCACGATTGGATTTGTTACTTTCACTGTTTTCTTCCCGGTTCGTAGAAATTTTAAGGAAGGCGATTGTTGTTTTGTTCGTGCTTATCGTGGTTCCAATAAATGGGTAGAAGGAGTTGTTTTGAAGCATTTGTCTTCTGTGACTTATTTGATCCGTTTACACAATGGTGTGAAATGGAAACGTTACATCGATTAATTACGTAAGCGTCAGTCTGAACAGCTTGTTCTGCATGCGCATCGTTCCAGACACTTACATGATTCAGAGTTGGATTCACACTTCGATGATGCCGGGACTGCTGAGAAGGTTGTTTTAGGTGAGGATATGATCCTTGATGAAGAGATCGTTCATCTTGGTGAAGGAGGGGATAGTGGAGGATTGGGAGAATTACAAAGTAGAGTTGATCACGAAAGAGATGAGGTAGATAGAAATTCTAATCAGCGAAGCGAAGAGCCGCAGCAAGAAATTCGTAGATAGGAAAGACACCGTCGCTTGCCTGTCAGACTCCAAGACTTCGTTATTAATCAAACTAAAAGGGGGAAATAGTTGATATGTGTTTATTATTATTAATATTATTGTTTATATTATTTTTGTAATCTCATTTATGATTTGTACGTTTGCTGCGGGATGACACTCGTTTTTCCCGCGTTTTTGCTCTAGTTGCATGTAGCCATCTTGTAAAGCATTATGTGCTGAAATAAACGTTATCTGTTGTTGTTAACCACGCTGCTCTTTCTTTGAAAAATACATTAGCTTTTGTATTCATTTTACTAATATTCGATCTTATATAACTGTTTAATAATCCATCACAACATTGACTGTTTCTGTACGCTTTTAAGTTTTGGTCTACCTAACACAAGCTGATATATAAGTACACTCTGACGAACTCCGGATCTATATTTTATAACATAGGTTTTATTTGGTGTGTTGAATGTTATAATGAAAATTTAGCTGTGACTGTTTACGACCATGGAAGTTCTTGTACTCCAGAGTTTTTTTTGCGTAATGTATTAGTGCTGTGGGTGGTGTAATCTCAGCCGAGAATGTAATACAAATGGAGAAAGAACTTTCACATGGATGCAGAAAGAACAACCATTTACTCATTCCAAAGCAACAAATAGCTTGAATGGCTCTTTCAACAACCCCCCAAACCAAATCACGAGAAAGAGTCAGAGTTCAATAATGCCACTGCACATTCAGCTACCAATACATTTCAGTTGCAGCAGGGCGAGAAGCATAAAATTAAATAAGCATTGTGAGAACACAAACACTTGTCTTCATTTAATTCGTAAGTTGAAGCGTCATATTTTATCTATAATTTTTTTCCATTCACCATGTAATCCAACTCTAAAAATTGCACTTCACAGTTTTCATTCTACTTTATGCATGCAACTGCAGCAAGTCTACAAATATGGACTCAAGAAGACGACTCTTTGAGATCCTGCAGTCAGTAGATGGAGATCAGAGCACAAAAAAGTGCTTTCTTACAAAACCAAATATCTTCTCTTGAAAAGAAAGATGACCGGGTGATAAAGGATATTTGACAGGCAGTTTTCTGGTTCTGTTTTGAGGTTTTTAAAAGATGGCATGAAGCCTCTCGAAACAAGGAACATTTTCTGAAGAACAATGGATCATGGTTGGACAAATCTCTTAATCTCCCTCTTGAAAACAGAAAGGAGGAGGTCGTCCACAAACACCATTTGAAGATAGTTGCAAACGAACAAAACATAGGAAAACTGAAGTCCTTCGAAAGTCACACAGCAGTCTTGTACTGTCTTATGCTGCACAAATGAATTTTAGGGCGTCTGGCAAAGAACATGCTTCAAAATTGATAAAAGAGGCAACTACTATAAGTCCTAGAAGGGCAGAAAGAATAAGGAGAGCCTGGAGAGAAACTTCCAAGAAAAACACTCCTACTCCTTATACTGTGGACGAAGCACTTTCCCTACTCGTGGAAGCAAGCCTAAGTAAACACCAGTACCAGATCCTAAGATTAAGTGCCAGACAGTAGGAAGCTGACATTTACCCACTGTATAATGATGTGAGATCAGCAAAACAACTGTGTTATCCATCGTCCGAGCACATCATCATCACCGACACCTTGGCAGAAGTCAAAGTTCAAGCTCTTCTTTGACTCATTTCTCATCAGAAAGAAGTTTTAAGTGTGTCATGGATTCTGCCAGATTATCTTCTTCTTTGACTCTGTTGCTGTGTAGAGTTGTATGGGAACAAGTGAGGTAATGAAAAATTCACCATCATCATTTCTCCTGGTCAACTTGGTGATGCCATATTAATTATGAAATGGGGTTGTGATACAGCGAATATAAACAGAAATACAACTGTGAAACTGACGAGGCTAAGACTAAGGGCAATGACGGTGAATTGTTCGTTACCTCACTTGTTCCCATACAACAGAGTCAAAGAAGAAGATAATCTGGCAGAATCCACGACCATCGTCTACCCATTACTGCAGACCGATCAGGATTCAGTTTAAAAAAGAAACAGCAAGTCTGATTAAAGAGGAAGCTGAATATATCAACCAACAAATAGAGAACTTGCAACCAACTGTAATTTCAACAGAAGACAAAGCCATTTCTGTCTCTCACAAAATGGTTTTCACAATGGTTGACAGAAAAGTATGCAACACCATATCAGAAACCTCATCGGCCCAAGATTTGCTATGTCTGTCGGGTAAAGCTGAAAGAAATGAACAAGATGGATTGAACAAGATTGAACCAGAGATGTGCAAGTGGATGAATCAACCTTCCAGTGTGGTCTTTTGACTTTGCATGCCTGGATACGATTTCTGGAGTGCATACTGCATGTTGCCTACAGACTAGAAATTCAGAAATGGCAGGCAAAACAGCAGAAGAAAAAGAAAGTGCACAGACAAGAAAGAAAGAAATACTTGAATCCTTAAAGAGGAAGGCAGGACTGATTGTGGACAGAGTTAGGCCAGGTGCAAGACGTTTCTTCAAGGATCCAAGTTTGTCTGCAGAAATTGTGACAACCCCACCCTCCATGCAATATACAAGTGAACAAAAGTTATAAAAACACGCTGGAGAGTGGGGCGATCAAGGGTACGGGACCAGTAAATGAAGACTACAGGAGGCTAGGTGGTACAACAAAATCAAGTTCTCTTTTATTCTCGTTCGACACATAAACAACGTACAACATGTTATGTTTAACCAAAAATTGGACAATAACTAAGTCGGGGCCCTATCAAAACATATAAAATTAAATCTGCAAATACAATAAAAGTATATTCACAAAAATTAAACTGGGACAGTGTGCCTATGAACTGATTAACAGTATTCAGCAAAGGGGGGGGGGTTCCCACTCAGCGATACAAGTTGCATCTCTTGCTCGCCTCTCCACGTCAAATATCTAGAATGATTTCTGCATGTGATCTTGCAGTGCACCACTTTTAATTCAGACTAGGGAAGAGGCACAAAAACCCCATTTGGTGGGAGCGAGCATTTAAACTTGCTTGCCACTGGTGAGCTCCGCGAGCACTACAGTGTTTATTCTTGCAACACGTGATTTTATCCTGCACAGTGCGCACACACTGATGCTCGCGCATGAAGCTCCCCCTTAATAATTCAATTCAATGGCTATCCGCTCGGTACAATTAAGTATGTTTTCATATGCAGACAAGTTAATCACTAATACGCTAAACTTTATGCTCCATGGCGACAATATCTTAATACAATGACTTCAAAGCCATTACAGTGCTTATCAGGCAAGTTTATCTATAATTTTTTTTTATTCTAAACGTTGCAAAAGTCAAATGGAAAGCAGGGAGTAAATCTTTGACATCACGTGAGTTCCGGTAGGGGGTGCCAATGTCATGCCAAAGAAGAACTGAACCATCTTAATATTCGCACCAACTGTCGCTTTCTACGCCGAACAAACCAATTAGTACAGACACGACTCACCCAATATTCAGCCGCTTCGTACGTTACCATTTCACACGCAGTTTGAGCATTTGATTCCTCGCTATCGTTTGAACATTGTTCGAAGACGTTGCATCCCATTCTAGCGGCACCCGACATCGTTAAGCTTCCATCTCGCATTTTTCCATGTTCGCACCGCCGGCTCTCACAAATAAACGCACTATTAAAAATTTATTTAATCCAGCATTATTCTAACAAACAAATTAAATGCACTAACTGCACAGGAATTGCATTCTAATTTGCAAAAACGAGCGACCTTCACCCCAGCTCGAACCTCTGCACACTGTTCGAAAACGTACGATTCTGCATACTCCGTACTCACGTCCACAGCACTCAGAGGCCGACTCTGGAATGCCTAAAGCCAACAACAACAAACATTAAACACATGCAACAACCAAACACTCACAATTACGTATTCTCCCAAATTCGCACGCAACAATGCCCCATTGGAGGCTGCGATGATTCCCTCAGCAATCGACACCAACAATCACTGCCACCAACAAAGCTACACACACAAAACTTTCACATTCCAAACAACAATTTGATCAAAAACAAAACCACAATAATACGATAGATGCAAATAAAAGACAAACAAATAAATTCTCAATAAATCTTTACTAACAAGTTATAAAATACTTAAGAATTTCCGTTTACTAGCCTAGTCACTCATTCTGTTCTACATCTAACACAAACTAACACAAGGCAATTGCTCTTAATTCCCTTCCTTGCCTAATTGTAACATACATAAGACCCTCAAAAATCAAGTAAATACTCTTAATTCGTTAAATACACCCCCTCCGGTGGACACACATGACTTCCAGCTAACGTGGAGCGTCACAAAATAACGGGGGCCAAAGAAGAAATCATAAAGCTTTTTTTGGTTTTTCTGCATGCATTTGATATGTTCTCTTTTGTAAAGGAATATCCATGATACAACATGCCAGCAACTGTCCACAAGACCTTGGTTCACGGTTCCAAAATTATTCAATCCTTCATACTTCCAGTTGGACAGTTGTCCGAAGGTGCACAGGAAGCAAGAAACAAAGATCTAAAAAGAATAAGACAAGAATAACATACGCGTAAAACGTCCAGAACGTCATGTAACCAAGATTTATTTAATCTTCTGTTAGTAACATCCGATCTGCTTATATCCAGCATGAGACCTCTTCCCAAGAAGGCCAAAGGATCTTTAATGTCTGAAGTTGTGGAATTGTTATCACCACCTGATGTTGGTTCTAGGGCAGATTCGGACGATAATAATGATTGAAAATTATACAATTAACTATTTCTTTAATGTTTACATAGTATGAAATAATATCCTTAGTTTACAAAATGCAACGTTTTATACCCAAATCCACATTCTTATTTCATTTGTTTTCATAACGCAATCTTATGTACTTATTTCATAAAGTTCTGAACTTTAGTTTTTTTCCGGGTTTTGCAGCATTTTGGCACACTGTGCATGCTAAAGAACATTAAGATGTATAGCTGGCCTTTGAACAACACAAAAGATAGGGGCATAGACTCTTGTGCAATTTCATGTTTTTAACCTCCACGAAAAATTAATTTCTAATAACCTCACTATGGAAGAAATACCTATAGGTATTTTGCTAACTTAAACATGCTATTTCTGCATATGGTCTATATGTATTGTTGTACAGTTATTATTAACAAGAATAATTTAAATTGAAAATAATCTTTAAATATCATGTTGGAAATACTTTAATTCTTGCTGATTCTACTATCAGAGATCTTGGCATTTGGTAATGATTCAAATGGCACCTTTTATAGCCATATTGATCGTTTGAATCTTGATAATAATTTCACCTTATTATCAACCCAGTATTATTCATTTTATTTACTTGCGTGTTGTGTTGCCTCAAATTCTTTAAGGTCTTCCTATGTGGTTTCCAGGTTTTACTAATAGAAAATTTATAAAACTGTCGAATTCTCATGCTGTGCTGTTTAAGTTTTGCGATAGAGAACTTAATAATTTAGATGGTGTTAACAGGGACCAATTTGTTTTTTGCTCTCTTGATAGATCCGTAACCTGTTATATGTTTAATTTTCTTGCTAATATTTTAAATTGTCGTTTTTTTACCTTCAATATTATTTTGTAGTTCTAGAGTTATTAGGGGAAGCATTTTAAAATTATTCGTTAGATTTTACTCTTAATCAGCGCGATTGATTGATCCTGCGATTAAATCAGTACAACTGTATAATGATTATGATTTTTCAACTAACGTTTACAATCTTGCTGACATTTTAATCTAACCCATACATTAACCCCATTTTGGGCTGTGCCTGTTGGGGAGCAGTTTCTTTTTCCCATGTTCTCTTTTATAAAGTTCATGAGAGATGCTTGTTGATACAATACAATTATTATTAAAGTTTATTGACCAAACAAGCCAAAGAATGCACCTTTTTTTCATGTAGACATACACAGAAACTTACAGAATCAAAAAGGAAAAAGCATAAATGGCAAAAGCATAGTACATTGAAAAATAAGTAGATTAACAAAACAATTTAAAATTATCATAAGATTACATATTAAAATAGTTAAACATTGAAAACTTTAAGCGTTCCAAGAGTGTCTCTGATGTCTCGATTTAAACTGAGTAGCAGCATAATAAAAAGTCTTTTTAATTGTTTGTTTTTTGTAATGCCTAATATTAATTATGATACCAACCTGTGAATTTTTATAAAGAAAATCCTTTGATTGAGCAAAAATTAAAGCATTTAATACACACATCAGATGATAGTATATTAAATTTCTAATTTCAAAGATATGCAATCGAGAATATTGATCTCTTACAATCTCCAAATAGGATATATTTAAGATCCACTTTACTGTCCTCTTTTGTGGCACACTTAATCAATCAACCTGTCGACTTGACCATATAGAGAGCTGGTGTAAACTATATATTGAAAGTATGCAAAATAAAGACTACATAGCTGTTTAATCAAACGATTAAACTGAAAAATGGTTTTCAAAACACTTAAAAGGGAATAAATATATGCTATGGCCCAATATATAACTTTTTGGAAAATTTGGCTATAACCTAGGGCTGTTATTGTTTACTTCTCAAAGAATATTTGAATGACTCAGAAATTAACTTGATGTTTTTCAGGGTGTTTTTTTTTTTAGCCTTTCTAGTTTGTTTGTTTTTTTTTCTTTTCTCCCTAGATTCTTTTCAATCTGATTAAATTAAACTCGTTTTAAAGGTTCTAACTGTTTGACTTTACTCTCCCCTTTGATCTATTTTTAAAGCCATTTTACATGCAGTGTGTAACTTACATATTAAATACCAACTCCAATGGAACTATTCCCCCCCCCCCGGGTTTTTTTTTTTTATTTTAACCTATTGACATTTTCCAAAACTGTATTTGAAAAAATAACAGTGGGATCTTATAATAATAATGTATCTGTATTAATAAGAAACTTTTATTTTACAGTACAAATATATCATTTGATGAGAAAGCTAAATTTGGAGAATTATGTCAGGTAGATATTATGAAATTTCATTCTGTTTTTTGCAGTTAATTTAATAGATTTAAAATTACTTATAGATAAAATTTTGGGTGCTGAAAGTAACATTGTATCTCAGGAAGCATTATATTTGTATGAAACTATGAAAATTCCCAATTTTGAATAATTTGAACTAAGAATATACAAACTATTTAAAAAATTTTTATACACCATTTGTTTCACATTAGCTTCATATAAAGTAAATTCAATGAAGTTAAAATGAATCTGAATTATTTTGTTAGCATCTGAAACATGCTTTGGAATTGCTAGTTTCGTATTCAAAAAATCATTAGATTCAAATTTCACCTAAGGACAATTTCAGCAATTACATACAGTACTATAATTGAAGAGCTCATTTCTGAAACTTTCTATAGTCAAAATCTTGAGTGTTACTGCTATCCTATGTTTTAGCAACTTTATGGCCATATATGTGTAGTACAATAAAAATTCCTTATAAAACCATTTTCCCCAAGATAAATGTTTCATGAAAAATGACTTTTTTCTCAGATACATGTGTAATAACTTTACACTGTATTTTCTAAAATTCAAGACAAGTTAACTTTGCTATGGAGGAGAAGTACAGGTAGCGATAAGGCCATGTGCATGCGCAATTGAAATAGAGTCCTAGAAGTTTTTAATATAATTATATAGTAAATATACAAGAGGAAAATTTTTATTTACTACTGTTTATTCTTCATATTTTACAAACTGATACATCATCTGCCAGGCCTTTTCATGCATTTTATTTAATAACACATGTGTGGGTACCTTTTTGGAACTACAGTGAAACCTCACCTAACGGACATCCCTAAAAAGCAGACACCCCTTAATTACGGACACTTTTTAATTCCCCGGCAGAATTGCATGCGTGTCTATGTACATGTATTGTGACTCTTCTCAATAGCGGACAGATTTTCTTTCCCCAGAGGTGTTCACTATTGAGAGGTTTCACTGTATATTTTATCATGGTTACCATGCTGGTTTTTATCCCATTGCTATTCAAGTCGTATGCCTTCAACAAGTCGAATGAAGTAATTAATTTTAAGTATTTACGTAAGATTGCATAAACCAAGAACAGATGAAGGTAGATGAACAATATCAAATTTTTTTTTTTTTTTTTTTTTTATACTTCCTACCCTTTCTTCCTTAATGAATCTCGCACATTGATATAATTATCTCACAATTGTACTAGTTCCTTTGTAGCAAGGTTAACCTGTCCTGAACTATAGTTTCCTCAACAATTAGTTTAAGTGGAGAAAGCAGGTTTTGAAATGAGTTCTTAAATTGTTATGGATTCCTCTAACATTGACTTGTACTGAAATAAATTTTTTCAAATAACATTGACATGTACTGAACATTACAGTATTAAAATAAAAATTACCAAATACAGTATTAATGATTTTTTGACTCTATATACAGTAATTGATTTTTAAACCAAGGTAATATTTACGCATAATGGAAACTTTAATACCTTTCTCCATGATCTGTTCATAAAAGTATACTTAAATTACAGATTCCATTTTGAATTGTAAAGTGTTGTAATTGCACTAGACAAATAGATTTGTTTAATTCAAAGTTTTGATCATATATTTAAAGAATATTAAAATTTAAATGAATTTTAATTTAATATCTATTTTATATCACCAAATTGGCTTTCCTTCAAATTTCATACACTGTGAAATATGAAGCAAAAAAATAATTAAATGCAAACCAGAAATAAGAAGTTAAATTTGCACTTGCATTGGGTGAATGAAGCTATGAATTGTCTTAAGTACAATTGTCATTATAAAAATGGTTTATAGTCAGTAACCATATTAATAAACATTGCCAATAAGAGTAATTGAAAAAAAAAAAAGAAATTAGATTTAATAATTTTATTAAAGGGTATTGATAACTAAGGCTAAAACCTGTAGTATAGAGTTATTATTAAAACAATTCTCATTTGTCCAGATGTTTCTCTTGATGACCATTGATTCTGTCATTGGCTATAAAATATGCAGTTCTTAGAAATAAGAAAAAAAATATTTTACTCTATCCTTTTCATCTTTACAGCATGAAATGGGACGTTTATGGTTTTCAAGATATGTGAATACACAGGTATTATTTACATATAATCTTGCGAAAACTTTATTTTCATTGATGACCAGCATGCTAATTATATAAATTTCTGAAATGATTGATAGAGAGTTAATAAGAAGAAAGTTGATGAATCCACATTCTACAGTCTTATTCAGTATTTTGCAATAGTATTATTTGAATGCTATGAATCCGACGACTTCTCTCCCGCTAAGTCTCTGATGAACATGTGTTTCACTTTTTATCATGAAGGTAAACTTAATAAAAATTGTTAAAATTAAATTATGCAGTGATATTGTGAAATTGATATTTCATATCACTGAAGTGCCAAAAATCACAGGAGCATTGTATGTAAAATTTCAGGTGTTGTTTGCATTGCGTAAAAGGTGTACATGTATAAAAAAGCAGAGCCATACCAGTGCTGTCAATTCGACTGTTAACAGTTGTCTGAAACATCTTGTAACATGATTATGGCTACACGACGAGAATTATCAGAGTTTGAACATGGAATGATACTTGGAGACTAGATGCATGGGACATTCCATTTCTGAAATGGTGGGGCATTCAACATTCCTCGATCCATACTGTCAAGGGTGTATAGAGAGTACCTCATTTCAGGCATTACCTCCTACCATGGACAGAACAGTGGCTGACCACAGCTGCTAAATGCTTATGACCAGTGACATCTGAGCAGAATGGTCTTTCGTAACAGATACATGTGACTGCATCAGTTAATAACCACATCCAACTAGAAATATGTCTATGAGGTCAGTATAGTAAAATTTGGTACTGATAGGATATTCACATGAGAAGACCGGCAAGAGTTCTTTCATTCACAGGCACGTCATCAAAAGCTGTTTGTGCCTCGCTTGAGCTCGTGAACACATTCATTGCCCTTAGATGACTGGAAACAGCTTGGTCCGATGAGTCACGATTCCAGTTGGTACAGGCTGGTGGTAGGGTTTGAGTGTTGCACAGATCCCATGAGGCCATGGACCCGCATTGTCAGAAAGGTACTGTGCAAGCTGGAGATGGCTCCATCACAGTGTGGGGCATGTTTACATAGTAGGGTTTGGCTCCTTTGGTCAAATTGGACATACCATTGCCTGGAAATCATTATGTCCAACTGCTTAGTGACCGTTTGCAACCCTTTATGGCCTTCATGTACCCTAACTATGATGCGATGTTTCAGAAGGAGAATGCACCATGTCACTGAGCCAACATTACTCCTAATTGATTTGAGGAACATTCTGAATAATTCCAACAAATGAATTGGCCACCTAGATCACCAGATATGAACCCCATTGAACATATTTGGCATATTATTGAACGATCCATTTGTGTACAAGAGCCTTTGCCTGCAACACTCTTGCCATTATGGGCAACTATCGAGACTGCATGGCATATCATATATTCAGAGAGCTTGCGCTGACTAGTAGAGTCCATGCCACGTTGAGTTGCTGCAATATGCTGGGCAAAAGAAGGTCTTACATGATATTGAATAGGCATCCCATGACTTTTGGCATTTTAGTCTAATTATAACACTTAACAATATTGTTTGAGTAAATAAAGAAAACTTTGACCTTCTCTGGATAAGTTACTTTGAACACAAACAGAAGAGATGTCTTCAGAAGATACCAACTTTATAATAATGGGATAGTTTTTGTCAAATTTTTTAGTAGACCAGAAATTTACTCCTCACATTGAATAGAAAATTTTTCAGTAGACCATTTCAGAATCCATAAAAATATTGAATTATATAAGAAAATTCGTTTTATTGTAATAGCAATATTAACAATGCATGTTGTTTGTTATTATAAAAATGAAAATAAAATATCTTTTCAAAATTTATTTGGAAAAATTTTTGAAAAGTATGATATAGAGCTAATTATTACAAAGTACTGAAAGAACTTTTTATGCCTGTGAAGAATAAAAACATACAAAATAAAATTAAAAATATAAACATCCATTAAAAAAATAAAATACAGAAGCATTTGTTGAAAATATGTTATCAGGAGAAGAGTTAATCTACCTTGTATTATTTTAAAGTAGAAAATAATTTAATAGAATTGTGAAGTACTGTCTTAATATTTGTCTTTTTGTGTAAGCCTTTCTCATTCTCCTACCTCTTTTTATTTATAAGATTGATTTTTAGTTGTTTGAATGAGTATTTTCTTTTACAGTTGCAGTACCTGGCTGTGAGCCTTTTAAAGAATTCTTATATACTTACCTAAAAGATCAACCAATTTGGCAGTCTCTTCGTTTTTGGAATGCAGCATTTTTTGATGCTGTTCAGTGCGAAAGGGCACACAGACCAATAGTCACAAGGTAAAACAGATTTCAAAACTTTCTGTCTTTAATAAAAACGAAATTAACCAAACCATAAGCTTTCATTTGCAGCAGCATTTACATACTGTATAAAATTAAATTTACTTTTTTAAATAAAAGCTTGTTTCAAGTTTAAAGTGTCCCAGGTCTTTTGAAGCTTTTCTGATGAAACTGTCTTTATTAAAAAAAAAATTATTTTCAGTTATGGATAAAATCAAGAGTATCTAAAAAAATTAATTTAAAATTTTTACATTAGATGTTTAAAATTTCATAGTTATAGGAATGGTCATAACTCAAGAATAAGTTAAGAAATGTCATTTTAAAACAAAATATGCACATGGTAAGATAAACGTAGGTTTGATGGCCATACGATTAAATAGCTAATCGTTGATGTCATTATAGACTAACTGCCAGATGGCAGCATTGGAGAGTTGGAAGTTAGATGAATAGTGGCATTTGTTTTTGTTGTTTTATCCTCTCGGAAGTTTTTCCTTTTTCTGTAAATTGTTATGATTTATTTCAATTACAGTCTTGTATGCAATCTTAAACGAGTAACTAAATATTGTATTCATATGCCTAACTCCATAGCATCCTATAGATACCATGGTTATCGTATAAGCATCATGGCCACCAAAACTGATATTGTATAATAAACATAGAAGGCTAACTGATGTTGGTCTGACCGATTTTGCTATTCTGATGTCACTCATCACACACCATTCTTATTGAGTTACTAAAACAAAAAATAAGAGTGCCAACAAGGAGAAAAACAGGATAAGGCATATTTATGAAGCAACAAAGACATGCCAAGCTAAAACTTCTGCCAACAGCAGCACTGAAGGGGAAAAAATCGAGACACCAAAGACACCAATCGAGATACCATTGACATATCCAGTTATGAGATTGGACCACTTTAATGAATGCATAAGTTGTGGAGAAGAGTAATGCCAACACAAAGCTGGGTGGATTAAATGTATTTGTTGCACGTGCTGGTTATGCAAAATGTGCTCATCTTTCATGGATGTATGCCAATCTTGTGGTCAACTCTTATCAAAACAAAAGTGAAATTGAAATTTTCCAGTAGTGATTTTTACTTAAATAATATTTTTGGGAGTGATAAATTTATATATTTTGTAACACATTTTCTGGATTTTGCTCAAGAATAAAAGTGTGGTTTTCAAATTATATGTGACTACTCCTTACTTTTTTTTTTTTTTTATATACAAAAGTCTATACAAATATAAAAACAGTAAACTCTATTAGTTGTTAATGAAAAATAGGAAAGCAAATTCCACAGCCTGGATTAACTAGGAACCTTCAGTTTAAATGTTAATAATTTAAACATAATGAGAAGTGGCATAGAAAAAAAAAGTCATTCTTAAGTCATTCTATTGCTTGTGCTAAAATGTCTGTGATCATTAATTATAACAGGTGCTGCCCTTAATGATCAATTAAAAAGACTATGCCTACGTAATCCAGATTTATCCTATATTAATATTTACTTTAATTTCAGTTTTATAAAGAGTGGTTTTGCATCTATGAGAAATGGTATTAACAAATATTGTGGGAAACTTAGCAATTCAATAAGAATCATTTTTAGGAAATCATCAAAACCACTCGTACACAAAAACACAAGCACATTGAAAATTATTAAAATTATAAATTAAGATACACTCATTATTTACAATTCAAAATAAAGAGGATAGATGTATAATTACTTTGAGATGTTGTTTGTTCAAACTGATAGCCATTCTGACATTCAAACTGCACATGTTTCAAACCACATGTTCAAACCGATGACAATACACATCTTAAATCAAGAGTTCACTCTTCACTCTTTTTCAATAGCTGTTTTTAACCCATTGATTGCTGTTAATTTTGACTCATCAATGCATGTCATCATTTTGATTTCCTATAAGAAAACATCCTTTAGCATTCAGTATCACCTCTTTTCCAAAATCTGTTCAACAGATTGTAAAAATAGAAAGACCTTAGTATCACACTACTAATGGGAAGGTGCTCCATTTTATTGGAACTCAATTTCCTTCACGTCCATACACATACAAAAAAGAAATAATGGACTATAAAAGTGTGTGTACCTTTTAAGAAACCTTAAATAAGGCAGAATCAAAAAAGTAAAATGAATTAACATATACAGTTTGGAACAGGTTAGCTTTGCCATGAAGTAACAAATACAGTTGCAAGATCATTGTATCAGTGTGCGGGAATTATTCAGGAGGGGGGGGGGGGAGGTATTAGGAAAAACTTACTTTAAAGACAGGGCAATTACTTGCTATAGAATTATTTGGATATTGTTCACAGAATAATATGTAAATTTTTAAAACTAATTGCTCATTCGACTTGTTGAAGACGTGGAACTTGAATAGCGACAGCGTGAAAACCTGCATGGTAGTCATGATAAGATACTAGTAGCTTCAAAAAGTTCCTGGAATTAATTTTTATTTCTGCACCCAGAAAATTACAAACATTTAAACAACATTATTCTGCCAACATCTGTATAATGCTTGGAAACACTCTGTGAAGCCAGTTTGTGGAATATATCGCAGCAGCTTTTGTCTCTACACTTTGGCATCTGTCTTCTTGCACAATGTTGCTCACAAGATTAACTGTGGATGGATTGATTGAAGTTGATGGACGGCCACTCCGATGTCATCTTTGATATTCAAATGTTGTTCCATAACTGACATTTTACGTAGCGAAATCAGAATGTAATGCTTACTCTATACTGCCAGTTAACAGACTGCCCGAGCACTGCAGCATTCTATTTAAATCACATCAAAACACATTCGAGCGTCATCTGCGAATGGTAAACAATGCGGGGAAGCCTCGCTTGCTCACACACACTACCTCAATTTCACAGCATATCACGATTCTGGGAACTTTTTGAAGCTACTAGTATAGTAATGAAAAGGTGTCTATGCATGTGTTATTATAAATAAAAGTATGAAAAGGCATGAGAAATGATGTATTTATTATGTTTTTAAAATATGAAGAGTAAATAGTAGTAAGAAAAAATATTATTTTAATTTATTATATAATTATATTAAAGCAATTCTAGGGACGGTATTTCAGCTGTGCATGCACATGGCTTTATAGCTGCTTGTACTTGCTCCTTCTTAGCATGGTTAACCTGTCCCAAGCTATAGAGAAATAGATGTACATAATATCAAAATATAGAAGGAACATAAATAAATAAATTTATGTACAAGATGATGCATGATATATTTACAACTTATTCCCAACATATCTCATTTTTTTTCATTTAATCTATTTTCTTAAAAGATGACAAATTTTTCTTAATATAGAAAAGATTTTGAACGATACAGCCCAGAAGAATTAACAGATGAAAAGCAATTTCAAGAAAATATAACTTTTGGGCAACTTGGGTACTGTTGAAATTCTTTGTAATTCAAGATATTGTTATTTTAAAATAAACTTATTCCTTAAGCAGAATTTTAATTCCATCTTTGTTTAATTGTTTTATTTTATTTAGTTTTTTTTTTTTCTTTTTTCTTGACTGACCTATAGAACATTCACTTGCAATATGCATGCTTTTGGCCTTAGCAAGGATTTGTGCCTTGAATTTTTAAGGAAACAATCAATCATTGCAAACTTAAAGCCAGGTAGGATTGTGTAGAGGTTACATAATATATTATTCTCAAAATAGGACGAATTATTAAAATTGTTAAGTGATTTTTTTTTTTTAAACATTGCATAATTTAAACCAAAGGAAATCTATACATGTATAATGATTTATTTATTAAAATAATATTCATTTCAAATATTAAGTAGAATAAATTATAATGTCAGTATACAAAAGATATAGACCTTTTGTAAAAATTACAGGAAGTTCTTGATAATTTTTCGTCATTAGTAATGTGATAATGAAATTCCATCCATCCTTCTATTTCTGGTTCGAACATGCAGCCTAGTTCCTAATTCCCTTTATTATTTTCTTTTTTATTTTGAATGTTATCTCCATTGTCAGCTTTGCCTAGCTTTCACAGGATAGATTAGACAGGACTTAAATTGATTAAATTAGTATCCTTTTTTTAATTTTCCCTCCATTTAGATTAGATCAGAAAAAAGAAAATTTAAGTTATTTTTTTGTAGGATAAAAGTGATTTTTTTTTCACTTATGAGTTAATTGATAAAATGGATTGTGGTTTTAGTTAACAGTAAATACATTTTTCTTTTTTTCAGAGCAAGTTTCAATGTTGAGAGAAAATATTTTGAAAATGAACAAAGAAACTGAACGTTGGAGGTGAAGGAATCATCATTTTAAGTCTCAGGAGCAGATTTATCTAGATGCTGAATGGAAAAGTCTATGATTAAAAAAGACTGAACAGCAATGGTTTTGTTTTTCATATTCTATATGAGAGATCTTTTAAGGAATTTCTATTGAATAATTTTAAAATATTTATTTTATATAAAAAATTAAAAAAACCCAACTGTTTTTAATTATTTGGATGATGGAGTACCTGAAAAAATTTTAATAAACATTCCATGCAAATAAAAACAGTAAACCAAAGCAATACCCTAAAATAGTATTACATTTATAAGATATTGGTTATGTAGTTATAGAAGGCAGAAAAGCACATTTCTCCCGAGATTCTTTTTGCCTTTAAGAGAGTTATATTTGCAACAAGTTGAGCTGGTTATTCAATATTTACTGTATATATTCATAAAAAGAACGTATAATGTAAATTAAATGATGTTATTGAATGAGAAAATGTCTTTTTAATTTTTTTTTTAATTTATGATAAACATTAAAGAATCTTTATTAATTAATCAATGTAAACTTGGTCCTGAGTTAATGGAAAAGAAAACTTAATTTATGAATTTAAAATAAGTTTTCAGAAAATAGTTTATTAAATAATATATATCGCATCCCTATTTGCAATAAACTGTAACCCAAAAAACGTGATTTTACAAGGTGAACAAAAAACTGAATAGATTTTGACGCAGAATGGGTACAAGATGTTTTAAAATCAACTTCATTTAAAAACTAAAGAGAATTGGTTTACAAGTGTTTACCAACGTGTGATTTGAGTTGGTTTAAAGGTAATGCAAAAATCGAAAATTTGAATTTTTGATGGTAACGAGTAATTGTAATTAAGGGCGCGATATAAATAAATATCTACCGCATATATTTCAAGTTCCAAGGGTGATTCTTTCGACAGTTCGTTGGAGAAAATTACTGCATCTCTAAACTTCATGTTGGTCTTAAATGAAAGATCTTTGTTAAAGTTCGTTTTTGTGTCCATAATTGCTATTAATTAGCGGTAATTTACAATTCAAAATTGCTTATGCTGGCAAATCAAACAATCTTCTCCACGATGATGTCACAATCAACAACTTTGCTGGCATTGATGATCAAATTAACAACAATTTCATAAACAATTAACAGTGATAACAATAAACAACAATACAGGCAAATAGATTTTTAATTAAAGAGATGGAGATGGGTTGTTTACTGTCAAATTTTGATGGGATCCATCTAGTATAATTTATATACAGAATGACAATTCATGTTTGACAAGTCTGTTAATATTATAAAATTTTAAACTGCTAATGCAGAATGCGAATTCAGTTTTGTTTACTACAAGAAACAAAAAAAGTAAATGCAACACAGACCTGTGATGATATAAATCAGATCCATTCCAATCCCTGTGATTTGTTGAACATCACTTGTTTCCTCTTAATAATTCTGCAGACAGAGAATGTGTTTGCTTAATTTTTGTTTTGTAAAGAATGTGGGATAAGTAATATGAATTCCTAGCCAAGCCTAATGTGTGCTTTTTCAATCTACATTAAATCATATTGGCTTGTCTTTCTGTGTATTGAATACATCCTGCATATACAAATTACAATGAACATTGTAATACCAACTATTTTGGAATACATATTTGGTAGATTAAAAATTTTATAAGCCAGTTTTTAGAGTTTTGACATTTTGTGTGCCACCTGTAAGTTAAGTTCGTTTGGTTATTTGTTTTTTCTCATCTATTCCTGGTTTTGTCATGTAACAGTATCATAAAACCAGTGGATAAGTGCAGGCACGGCTGGATTTCCATTTTTTTGTGCCCTAGGTCCAATGAAATCTCGACCATAGGCTCAAACTTTAGCTGCCCCCAAATTTGGCTTTACCCCTTTGGGGTTGCCTAAATCTGGCCCTAGGTTCAGGTCCTCTTGGATCAATCCTCCTTGAAGTGTAACAACCATTTCTTTCAGTAATAATGCTTCCTCCATACACAATCATGGACGTAGCCAGGATTTTTGTTGGGTGGTGAGTCATGTGAGAAAATTACTTGACAAGAATTCACTAAGTAATAGCTCCATCTTTGCAAAATAAAGCCAATACCAATATTTCAAAGTTACTCCATTTACATCTTATTTTTATCAATAATCAGGCATTTGCGAGTAAGGTTTGGAATGACTGAAGCAGCTTTACTGACTTTGGTACCTTAATTCAGGGCTGCACGCAGGGGGGGGGGGGGTTGAGTCAAGTCCCCCTCCCCGAAATTCAGGGATGTACGCAGGGGGGGTTGAGTCAAGTCCCCCTCTCCGAAATTGACCACCATGGGGGACTCTCCTCTCCATACATTTCTGTTATATGCGGGACTCCCCCTCCCACCAAAACTGCTGATTTTTTATCTACTTTGCAATTTATCCTTATATGGCTAGAAAAGCTTAAATCACATTTCAGAAACGATGGATCAAAGTTGTAGAGGAAGAACTGCTACCAAAACAGCTATCTTATAACACTACAATAAGATACTTACCAACCCTATAGACTCAATTAAGCTTATAATTATCTGACAAATCCAACGTTTCAGAAATTAATTTCATTCATTTCAGATTAAATTTATTCAGGTAACATTGTAGCCTCCGAAGATGATGTAATATCGAGCTTCCGTAACTTAAATTTAGGCATTAAATACTTTGTTTCCGTATCACTTTTCTTGATTCTTTTTACCGTTTATTTTACGTGATACTAGTCAATGTACATTCTTAGTAAATTTATTTGCTTGAAAAAATCATCTTTTGATTAACTCATTTTTTGTAAACTGTGTAGATCCATCGCAATAATCAAGTGTATCATGTCCTAGCAGTTGCATTTCAAATACACAAGAATTATTATTACACGTGTATTTCTATAAAAACGAGTATTTGATCCATATTGTTTTCGTGTGATACACTGCCGACCTAGATAACAGCTTTTTCCTATCCAAATAAGCTTAGTCATTTCTCTAACCAACCCAACTGCAAATTACAAATTAAATTACAAATTTAAAAAAATATGGTAGGAATATTTATAACACCTGGCGCGTTTCGATAATAACACCATTATCACGGGTATAATGTAACGACAGAGGGAAAAACTAGAAGACTAATCATAAGAATAAAAGAAAGGATTTTTCTTTGAGTTGATGCTAAAGGGTTCATCCCCTTGATAAAGAATTGATGAAAGAGCTATTTTTGCGTGAAATATGTCCACAAACTTGGTTCACCAGCAGTAACCAAAACCACAAACAGCACGTGCAGTTGACACATTTCCATTTGATGATGTCACCTAGAAAACTCCAAAGAAAACTAGCCAAATATTTTTGAATGGTTTGTTGTTCTATCGATCAGGTTCGTTGGTTTTGCACAAAAACGTGTACATACGTTTAATTGTGATAATGACTTTGAAATTGTACTAGTGCTTATTTGAAATTCAAACTAGTGAATTTGGGATAACCTGTTTAATAATGTTTTTATTATTATTCATGACAGTTGTTCGTTTTTCTGAGCTTTAACAGATATTGGTATAACTTGAAGAATAATAGCTTTTAACTCGAAAAATATTATGATTTTTAAAAATTAAATTCTGGTAAAACTTTATTTTGGTAATATGAAAGGAAATGTTTGGCACATATTTAGAAAATTAAATGAATGTAGTCATTTTTATTTAACACTAGCAATTATTAATAGAAAAATCTATATGCAGCGATCATTTTTATCCTGGCAGATGGGGCGTTTCTTGCGTAACAGTGAGGGGCATGAGGAGGCGTGGCGAGCTTACCTCACGTCGTCTGCTACTTTCACTGTTTATGCAAATATAAGTTCTGTTTAGCCTTTGTTGTGATGTCAACAAATCACTGTGGCATAAAGAGCAAATGATGCAGTCTGCTTATGTAATATGACCTCAAGCCCTTGTGATGCGTGACGCTAATTCCTCTTGGCGCTCTTTTTGAACGGGACGGGTTTTGTTGCCCACGCGATGCGCCCCTCCTGACACCGAGTGCAGCCTCGTTCCGAGAACCGAGCCATGGCGTCTTACATCCGGCGCGCTTCCTTCCTTATCGTTCAGCGGTATTTCCCCAGTACGGTAAGTGAGCTTAAATATTTTGTAAATTGGAAAACGAGAAGAGGAATCAAGCGCCTAACTATTACTTCCTTAGCACTTATTTTTTTTTTAAAGAAACTTATCCGCAGAGCTTTAAAAGAAATTGAAACCGCACCCACTTTAGTAAATTTAATTATTACATCACAACAGACTTGAAAACAAAGTATCTTTTATGTTCGTTTTAATTTTTTTTTAATGTATTTCTTTGAGAATTTTATCATCTAGAATCAAATTTTAGAGTTGTGCTGAAAAGATTGCTGTGTTTTACGAAATTTTATTTAGGATAGGTAGAGAAAAAAATGCCCAGGTATTATGAATAATAGATGTCGTCTGCTAGGGAAATTGCAGCCTTGAACTATTAAACAGTGCGAAAAAATTTTTTATAGCTACAAAATTATTCCGTTCTTTACCTCTGATATTTATGAAGGAGGAAGAATGTCTTATTTAAGGAGCAGTGGAAAATTCTCTATCAACTTCGTCAAAATAAAAAAAAAAAAATGAAAATAGCCGATTAAACAATTTGTGCTTGTTTAACTTATGCATCTTGATTAAATGAAATGCATTTTAACTATGTTGTAATTTGCTCACTACAATTTCTCCTCTCTCGCTCTCATTTTTTTTTTTTTTTTTTAAATGTTAATGGACGTTGACGCGAAAAAAATCTCGACCATCGTTTTGCCTGAACTTGTTACACTAAAAATATATTTGTTGAATCATGCCAATATTTGTATTATATAAATAGATAACGAGAGCGAGCGTAAAATAAATCATCCCAACAATTATGCCGTGTTCTATCTATCTACCGTTCCTTGGCAACGGACTGACCGGCTCAATAAAGATTCATTTCCGTTTTGTTAATCATCAAAATGTCTTTTCTTGCTTATCAACCACATTTGTAGTAAACATCTTCAGACGCTACTAATTGATTTATTTCGTGTAGCATGAGGGAATCTCTCTTTAAGTTAGTTTTCGGAAACAAGATCTTGCAAGAATAGCGCTGCACTTTAGAATTTGTAAATCGAAACCCTGATATGAAAAGTAACTTCAATTTTGACCGAAAACACGATTTTAATTTTGTTTTATACAGTAAAATCTAAACAAATTATTTCCATTATTATAAAACGAAATTAAAATTTCTATATACAATTGCATAAAAGTGTTGGTTGGCCAAAGTTTTTCTTGAAGAATTCTGGTTTTTCCATTAATAATCGCTATACTTACGTTTGCGCAGAACCACGAAATTGGAAACCACGATAACTTTCGAGCAAACAAAATCCGTATGTTTTAATGGAAACTTCCTCGAGACAACAAATCGCAAATACAGAAATCCGCGAACGAGAAGGATGACTTTGAACAGTTGCAGAAACGTTCTTGCAATAAAGATTCATGCTATACCGCTTGCTTTATATCACGGCAACCCAAAGTTTGATACAGGTTGAATCAAAAATCCTGCAATCTAAGTTTCCTGTTATATCTCTTGACCAAATAAACATATCCGTACAAAATTGGCTTTGTACGTATATACGAGGCATGCCCGGAAAGTAAGGTTACAACCTCTGTAGGCAGACAAGTAATATTTTAGTGAGTAAGTTGGTTAATTTGGCTTTTAGCCTTCCAGTTCTCTCTCGTGGCTGTTCCTCATTATTGAGTCTAGTTTGAGTAATAGGTATCCTGCCAAAAGTGGTGAGCTGCGTCATACGTTTTTTCCAAATACAAAATAAGCGGCCAGTGGATATTCACAAAGCACTTGTTCCCGTTTATTGAAACATTAAGAGTCGACAACATGTAACGAAGTGGTGTCGTGAATTCTCTGGAGGCAGGAACGATATTCATGACGAACACAGGAGCAGTAGGATTCCGTGGTCTTATGCCATAAGAACTTCTTTCTCATGTTCGGAACTTCTGCACTTCTTTCTTAACCTTGCTGGACAGTGCTTCCACGACGGTGAAGAGATGAAGCACGAGGTTGAAATGTTCTAGCAACAGGCGCCAAAATTCTATGACTGGGGGATACAGAAACTAGTACCTAGACTTAACAAGTGTTTGAACAATGGCGGCAATTAACGTCGAAAAATAATCATTAAATAAATTGTAGTGGACATTTTGTCAGATAAACGTTCTTTGAAAGAATACTAGCCGTTGTAACCTTACTTCCGGATACGCCTCGTATTGATTGTATACCTTACATTGTGATTTAACCATTCTGTGCCTAGTACAGCTCTAGTCGATGACAGTATTAGCATCAAGACGTTCTAACATATCGGTGGGGATGGATGCATTGATGTTGCGGATGTCATCCTTTACTGCATTGATAGTTTTCAGATAGAATTTCTCTGAAATAAGACCAGACGAAGAAATCTAGTGACTTTAGATCAGATGATCAAGGTGGCTATTGCTCACGTGAGATGATCCAATCGTCAAGTATTGAACTAAATGGTATATGGTTCATTTATTCGGCGCATAGGAAGTCATACTCCAAATAACACTCAACACTGAATACCTTTTGTTGAATTGTCCTCACTAAGAACGCCATTTATCATGCAAAAAAATAAACAATGAAAACATTTTTACGACACATATTATCTGTGTTGGAACCACGGTCTATAGATATTCATGGTCATCGAGCTCCATTGTTTAAATGAAGCTAAAGTTTCTAGCTCCCAATAGGGCGAGAACTATATTGAAAAGTGGCGCTGCATGTACAATCGGCCAAAATACGCCTGAGCGCCGCCCTATCGACAGACAGAAACTTTACTTCCATTTTCAGTTTCAATGAAAAACCTCTATCGCAGGTCACGGTCGGCCCTAGTGCGATGTATGCGGCACCTGGCGCGATCTGTTTTCCTTAGCTTCTCGAAACAATGGAAAATGGCCGAAGCTCGATGACCATGAATGTTTATAGACCGTGGTTGGAACTGTTAACGAATCTTGCGTATTGTTTATTGCTATCCTGACAGCTTTTTCAACGAAGAAGCGTTTGACATGTTGATGGCATTAGGAGAATGTCAGCGAAAGTACAGTGTTGCGAAGAGGTTGTACGCCGCACGATATCTTAATCATACACCTCACTTCAGAATGATTTTTTAGTAGCATCTTTTATAAATTTTGTAATATTATTTTTATTAGATTTCATAAAGTGGAAGGAAGAAGAAGTAGAAACCTCTAGAAGCAAGTTTGAGTTAGAAAGACAAGCCACAAACACTGTTAAGGGAAAAAAAAAAAAAAAAAAAGAGTTCTTATTTATTCCATAGCTCAGGAGAAAGAAATGTTGAAGATGTAGAAAGTAAAGGAGTGAGCAATGCTGGAGATGATGAAATTAATGGAGGAAGCGATGCTGGAGGTGACGAAAGTAAACGAGGAAGTGATGCTGCAGTTCATGTGATGCACTCTCGTCAGAGTGCATCCCAATCACTGACATTCTAATAAAAATAAATGTCAGAAGACGGGTGCGAGGTGAAAGAGCTGATGATATTTAGGTCGGCTCTCTGTTAAGTCTGGAGTAAGCCACATAACTTTGTGGCGGATACTCAATAGCAACGGCTTCCACCCCTTCCACATTCGTCTCCACCAGGCGCTTGGAGGGTGTTACTACCAGAGGAGACTAGATTTTTGTCAGTGGTTTACTTATCAGTCACAAAATTTCCACTTATTGATGTTGTGGACGGATGAAGCTACGTTTAAAAGCAACGTGGATGCGAACACCTATAGTGCACATTATTGAGCTCAGGAAAATCCTCACTGGCTCCGTGAGGTAGACGACCAACCTGTGTGCAGTGTGAATACGTTGTGTGGCCATTGCCTAATAATACAAATCTATAAACACGGAAGTTTACTTCAATTCTTTATTTCCATCTGCACATGACCAACCACCTATGGTCGCAAAACCACGTTTGAATTAGATCTCGTGTATTTTTCGAGAAATTTCGCTTTAACTTTCCAACCTCAATATACTGCTTCATTTCCTTTCTTATATACAGGGTGTCTCACCTAAAGTGAACCAACAGCCAACTTCTAAAATACAAATATGACTTTCAATGGAAGAATTATTGTACTTTTATATGAGGGGTTTTTATGTGTATTCCATTTCCAAAAGCACCGATGCCATTTTCGAATATGGAAATCAACTTTGAAATGTCCAATGGAAACCCCTATTTTGATGGTATTTTCAGATTGTACACAACATTTGAGAAATGTTTTATTCTTGGTGTTTTTTTCAATTGATCCCCAATTTGAGATTTTTTTTTTTAGGTTTGTCTAGGTTTTGCAGCGTTCTGGTCCATTGTGCCGTGTGGGGAAACATGTCTGTCTGTCTGGCTGTCAGTCTGTCTGACCGTCAGGCCGTACCTCTAACTCCTTCTTTAATATGACACCTTAATTATACATTATTGTAACGGGGTTTTGTGGTAAGTGTATGGGCCGTTAACAAAGAGGGTACACAAATATATATACCGGGTGGGCAAGAAATAACGTGAGGTGTTCAGAGCTCGCTAGTGGGAATTCTATTAGGCCAAATGCAGTACATTTTGGTGTATATACTTAGTGGAACATGCAGTTTCGATTTCTGCAAAAAAAAAAAAAAAGTACCAAAGTCGCCACAGGGGGCGCTTATTTCAAGAAAACAATGAATACATTTGCATAAGCGCGTTCCGTGTCGAGCAATCATGACAATAAAAGGCAAGGCTGAGGATTTCCCATCATTCACGAACGAATGGCCTGACGATGACGCTTACTCTGCCTAACCGGGCGTTATTAGTCAAGTTGTTTTATCAGAAGAGCCACAATGCAAGTGCTGCCCTTCGTGAATTCCGGCGATTGAAAACGTTA
>JAHWFO010068720.1:813068-846727 GCA_023313115.1 Rhysida immarginata | reverse complement strand
GACGCAAACGAATCAGGCAGCAACACGTTGAAGAAGTTGCAACTGCTGTTGTGGAACAGGAGATGACTACTGTGCAGGGTACCAGCAGTGCACACGCAATAGCACGCCAAACAGATATCCCATATTCGACGGTGAGGAAAATATTGCATAAGATATTGACATTTTATCCCTATAAACTCACACCTATTCAACAATTGCTTCCTGGAGATGAACGTACCCGAACTGACTTTTCGTTGAGATTTTTAGCACGTATGGAAGTGGATGATGCATGGCCATGGTAAATTTTATGGAGTAATGAGGCACATTTTTATTTGAATGGTGATATCAATACCCACAACTGCCGTATTTGGGCTGCATCAAATCCACAAGTGTGTCTGCCAACTCCTATGCATTCACCGAAACTAACAGTATGGTGCGGCTTTACTGCTTCTTTCATTATCGGCCCGTACTTTTTTGAAGAAATAATTAGTCGTGCATTTCCCATGGTATGGCCACCCAGGTCGCCTGATCTCAACCCTTGTGATTTTTGGTTATGGGGATATTTGAAAAGCCTTGTGTATCAAGCACATGTTCCTGACCTCTCAACCTTAAAGGATCAAATAACGTTACATATCAGACTAATTAATGCAGATATGCTGCGAGCTGCCGTAGAAAATGTCGTGTAGCGCATGCAGCTATTGGAACAGCACACTGGTGGTCATATTGAAACACATTTGTAATTAAAAATAAAACATTGTTTATTGTTGTTACTAAAGTTGGTTTGTACGGTAGTTGTTCATTTGACAATTAGGTATTCATTGTTTTCTTGAAATAAGCGCCCCCTATGGCGACTTTTGGTAGTATTTTTTTTTGCAGAAATCGAAACTGCATGTTCCACTAAGTATATACACCAAAATGTACTGCATTTGGCCTAATAGAATTCCCGCTAGCGAGCTCTGAACACCTCACGTTATTTCTTGCCCACCCGGTATATAGAATAAAGAACCTTTAATTAGGCGTCTAATGAGCTGCTACACTTGGCAGACAGATAATTAAGTATATGCATAATAATTGTAAAGTCCGTGTTACATTAACAAAAGTTCACTTTAGTGGCTTTTTCTTAAATCGGTCGTGATAGGGCTGGTAAAGGCGGCAACAATGAAACCCTTCCGAAGGATTGTGGCAAACCTGCCGTCGTCAGTAGCGAGGTCGGTTCTGAGGTGACTGTCGTAACTACAAAGAACACAAGCAATGGCTATATCAATTTACTAGTCACCTGGGTAGACGGACTTAACGCAATATATATCATAACACCGTAAACAACAATCTAAATTACTATTACTATGCTTACGTCTATCAGTTCCCAGTTCAAGCCAGGAACAGAGCGGCCGATGCTGACGTGCTCGTGGGCTCTCCCTCGCTCCTCCGCTGTCGGTCGGTCGTCGTCGGTTCGCGTGGGCGCGATGCCTCCTCGTGGAGTCTCTCGTGTCGCGCTCCAGGCTTCTGTCGCTCGGGGATGAGAATAGCTGGCGGGGACGTAGGACCAAGAGCGCCTATGGCTTCTTCTCCTCCTCAGGCGTTTTCGGGGCACTCGCTTTTCTCCTCGTCGACCCTTCGCTCCTTCATCCGCTGCCTTTTTCTTGCTGCCATCCGGAATCGAACGTGAAACTCCTCTGTCCTTTTTTTTCCCGTCCCACCGTCCCGCGTTTCCTCTCTCGATTTTTCTTATTCTTCATTGGCCGATATCTTTCGCTTTCATCCAATGAATGATCGGCGGATTCACGGACTCTTATTTTGATCTTCAATAGCTCTGACCTACTTTTGCCCAGCATATTGCAGCATATTGCATTATTCCTTTAGTTCTTTGTACTAAAATTTAAATTTTACCGAAGATAAATGTAGCCATTAAGGATAAGGAGTCAACGTTGTCAAGCAATATGCTTATTTTGATTATTTAATGAATAAATTAAAGTATAAGGTGTGTCAAAAAAAATTATAAGACCACACGTTTTTTTCACACAAGTCTTTTCCTCCCAAACATATTTTAATTTAAGGATAACTCAAGTTAAATCAGATGATACAAATCATTATACTCGCAAAATCTTTTGCAGGAAATAAATATTAAAATAAATAACAAAAAAAAATTTAAAAATTAAACTGTCAAGAAATTATAGGACTAAACAATGTAACAACTCCACACAAATATACATAACACATTAAATAGCCTGTAAACCCACCCTTGTTACCAAAAAAGGAGGTTCTCTGTTTGACCCGTATATATATTATGTATGTATGTATGTTCGCGATTTTCTCAAAAACTACTGATCCGATTTGGATTGGGTTTTCGCTATTCGACTGAATATTTTTCTGGGAAGGTTTTGACCCATGAAGTCGGTTCATTTTTGTTAAAAAAGTTCTTGTTTAATACGAGTTTATATATTTTATCAGGCACTAAAAGAACAAGATCGTGAAGTAGCAAAATAAGAATTTCATCCTACTTATCCATGATAGCTTTATTTAATGAATAAACATCTTGAAATAGACTATTCTGAGCATAAACCTTACGAACAAGACAACTCCAAATGTTTTCCATAGGATTAATATCTGGGCTTTTTGACGGTCACTCTGTTGTGTTCACTTTTTCTGCAGCAAACCATTCTTTTGTGGACTCCTATGCATGACAAGAAGCATTGACCTGTTGAAAAGTTTAGTTGTCGCCGGCAATGAGAGGTCCAAATTGGATTAGTTTCTCAAATAACATTTCCTGGTATTTCTTAAGACTCCATTTTACAGGCAACAACAGCTAGATCCGTTTTTCCACTGTAAGCAAATCCTCCCCAGATCATAATGCTGCCACCTCCCATTTGACGATTGAAGATTTCCCTTGGTTGCTTTCTAAAATCATGCCAGTTTAACTGTTGTTCCCATCAGGGCTGTCAAGGTTGAATTTTTTCTCGTCCGAGAAAAGATTAGACGTCCATTGATCATTCCATGACATGAACATCTTAGGCCAGGCTAATCGCTTAAGGTTTCCGCTTAATTTTCTCATACCTGATGTTTGGATTGATTTTAATGTACTCAATTGGTAGTATGACTTTGCCTTCCAAATCTCTTGTAATTTCACGTATTGACATGTCCTTGTTCGTTGCAAGGTTGCAAATTCTTCTCTTTTCTCTCCTAGTCAGGATAGGTTTCCGTCTTGTTCGGTTTTTCTTCTTATCACAATTTAAATTCTTCAATCCTTGGTGAATTGTAGCCTTGGACCTTCCAATGGCTGCTGCAATCTTCCTTTCAGACATCCGTTTTGCATGAAAATAAGCGTTGTGTCGAAGCTCTTTTTCACTTAATTCGGTGCCTTAGACATTTTGATATTTCTGTTAGAACTTCGCTAAGTTCTTTTGAACTGTTAATTCTACTGTTTATAACCATTTGCATAGCAAGGGCCAAGCTCGCTAATATTTAGGGATGATAATCCATAACTGATCTTATAATTTACTAGCTGATATACCCGGCGTTGCTCGGGCTCTTTTTTGATGAAAGTTTGCAATATCTGAATGGGAATATACAGCAAAAATTAACACATTAAAAAAGTAAAAATTCATATAGAAAAACCGAAAAAAAACTTTTAAAATGTTCCTAATGGATGGCCCTGTAACAGTTCTCCCCGGTTCGTGTTGGAATGTTGTGTATTGCTGAGCGAGTTTACCCATAGTGCAGGAGAAACAATGTGTGGAATAACCAATTTTCCTACGTAATTGGGAGGAAATAGAATGAAAATGAAACAGTAGTTTGATCTGACGTTTTTTCAGCCCTGGCTATGGCTGTAGTTCTTCTATTTTGTGTGACCTGACCTTTAAAAATTCATTTGTTTATCAAAAAATTCCACAATTCCAAAATTCTCTTCCTGGGTGGCGATGGATGTACATGATCGTTTGTGTCTGTGTATTCTGCAATTCCAACAATTGATAAACTGTTAGGAAATAAAGAAATTAAACTGGAGCAAACTCTAAGCATCAGGTAAATGATATTAATTAGAAAAATGGATAGAAAAATTCTGCGACTTGTATTCAAACCTGGAACCTCGACTGTCATGGTCGACGCCTCTACTAATTGGGCTATCGCAGACACCTGAACAGCCATGCTATCACTAAGTGTCTTAAAGACAACCAAGTAGTCTTTACCTAATGTTTGGTGTTTGCTCCAGTTTAATTTCTTTATTTCTTATTGTGTGTTCATCAAACTTTCTGATGGTTTGGATAGGAGAAATTCACGATCTGTGAACCGGGTGCCCAATTGGGCTTTCGTTCTTGACAACTTCGTTGTCTTTAAGACACTTAGTGACAACATGGCTGTTCAAGTGTCTGTGATAGCCCAATTGATAGAGGCGTCGACCATGACAGTCGGGGTTCCTGGTTCGAATCCAGGTCGCGGAATTTTTCCATCAATTTTTCTAATTGGTAAACTGTTCACACTCTGCTCTCGAGGTCTTGAAGCAAAACTGGTGCATTCATCACTTGGTGTGATCTGGCATTCGCAGTTTCTTCTGTTCACACATTTGCATTGACGGCCACAGGGTCACTCACCACTTGTTTAGTTGAAGCAGTGTGCTGGAAAAATCGATACAGCACCGAGTGAAGGGGCTGCTTTCTCTGCTGCCTTTCCACTGTTTCTCAATAGTGTGCTAACTCTCCATTATTTCCATTTACTGCTCATTTTAAAGCTTTTCAAGAAAATGTTACATTCTAACAACTATCAATTCTAAGAAAAGCACAAAGAATAGGAATTATATGTATTGTTAAAATTTCCGACGCCTTCTCACTGATTCTCAGAGGAGGAAGACCCTTCCAGCTGTATGCTGACGACCATTACGCGAAACTTTAAATTATGGTCAGGAAATTAGAAAGCCCGAAGAATATTATATTTTATAAGACGGTGTTCCTCGATTTTTGTTAATGAAATTTACAAAATGATCAGTCTTGAGATTCATTTACATGTCTTAATGAACATGTCTTACATACATAACTATTTGATTGGCTGAATCTGGTATATTTTCTCCAATTTTTGTATTTAATGCCATATTATTTTTAGAATTGTGTTGCTATCACTACTGTTGAAACAAACAGAGCAGTCTATTGTTGCACAAACTTTACCTTGCATTGTTCGTCAGGAGATATATTTTTGGTCCATAATTTGAATTTAAATCCATGAATTATTATCGATAAATATTATTTTTTCGAAATCTCATGTAGACAGTGACCTTCTTGCTTTGAAGATCAAATTTGCAAATTTCATCAAGATTGGAATTAAACTATAGATTTATGTCAGAAAGAAACACACATGGACCTATCTGATCGCTATGCATCTCAAAATGGCTAGACCAATCTTGATGAAATTTTTCATGGTAATTCCGATGGACCCTGAGAAGGTTTTAGGTAGGTCATGTGGAGATATCACGCTACATGGATAGCACACTCTACAATTCGTTAGCCCCTCCCTAAAAGAGGTTAATATGGTTAATTATGTAGTGCCACAGCAGTAAATGTGTTACGTTTTGTAGTGCCACACCAGTTAATGTGTTAAGTATACAATGCAACACCAGTTAATGTGTTAACAAATTTTCAATCCCCCTTTCCCCCCCTTAGGGGTTGGTTTTCCTTATTCTTATTAGTTTTAAACCACCCCTGTATTAGAGGAAACAAAAAAAAAAATTATTCAAATCGGTCAAGCCGTTTTTGAGTTTTAGCGAGACTAACGAACCAGCAATGACGAATTTATTTTTATATATATAGATTGACAGTGAATTTTTTATTTTTTTTTTATTTACTTTAATATTTATTTCCCGCAAACGTTTTGCGAGTATAATGTTTTTGTATCTTCTGATTTAATATGATTTATCCTTAAATTAAAATATGTTTAGGAGGAATGAAGTTATGCGAAAAAACCGTGTGGTCTTATAATTTTTTGACACACATTATCTCATATGTGCTTCAATAGTGACTATAAAATAAAAAATAATAGCGAAGCTACCTTTTCATTTTAATGCATAAAATGATTTCTGAAAGTGGTGACTTTCTAAGAAAATTCAAAATTATGACATTGTTTTAAGGCATTGGAATCTTTTAATATTCATATTTGTTCTGACCATTAAATTTAACTATTTTATATCGAAGTAAACTGTTATTAAATAAAAATAGAGAAAATTATTTCTAGAATTAATATAAATCCGAGTATTAACATTTCAAAATATTGATCTATTTTTCTAAGGAATCAAGTCAATACTGAAACATCAACTCTATAGTCTTCTCTGTTCTTTATGGAACATTCGAAATTTACCCCAGCGAACATCAGCAGTAATTGTATGCCATTTCTCCTCATTAACGGTATTTACAGAGTTATTCTAGAAAATAATGATCAATTATAAAACTCAAAAAATAATTCAGAAAAATTAAAAAAAACGTTTTTAATTGGAGAATTCGGGAAATCTTCGTTTTAGTAGACAATTATTTTCAATTGACGTCGACGGTTCAATACATCCTTGACGTTTCTCGGAAAATTTTTTATTTTGCTCCTTTAACGAAGCCTCAAAATTTTATGGCTGTTTTCTGATTTTAAGAGTCGTATATTTAAGAGCCAATTACAGTATTCCTTAGGATATTGAAACTCTTACAGAAACTGCTGATGCCTTTCATAATGCATAAGGCATTTATTAAAACAAATTCTAAGAAATCCCATCTCCAATTCATTCAGTAAAATATGATATCTAAGAAAATGACACTGGTGCTTTCATTGTCTCAATTCAATGGGAAAGACGTTTTTATTATCATCAATATATGGCCTGACAAAGAAATGGCCCGCGCGGCTGCAGTTCAGTTGAAATCGCTACTTGATTGGACAAGGCAATTGCATTGATCTCTTTTCCTAATTGTATGGAAAAATATACAAAAACTATACGAGTCCACTTACTAGGTTGGTGCGACAAACTGCCATCTGAAGATTGGTTTACATTACTAGTAGATTGAAAAAAAATGACTTAGTTTCGAATCTGCAACCCGAAACATTGAATCATGATAATGTTTTTAGATGCAACAAATAAATAAATATTTTATATAGTACATAAACCTTTTATTTATTTATCAATGGACGAGTCTACAGAATCATGTACATCGGTAATAGTGAATAAGGGCTTAGAATAACTGATGTATGAAATATAAGCACGAGTATCGAGTCTCTCGAAATGTCGAGTAAACACCGTGTCTATACTGAAGGTTCTTCTCCTTACTCGCGTCTGTGGTCACAATCGAATGCGGGACAACAAACACGGCACGTGTAAGCTTTTTGCAGTATCTAAAATAATAAAAAGAGTGTATTTTGTATGACGAAAAATTAGAATTATTTACGCGTAACGCTCTTTTTAGCCGGAAAGTTATTCTTAACTATAAAGAGGAAGGAATTTGTAGAAATAAATTAAGCACTTCAAAGTAAATGTACATAGAAATTATGTAACCAGGGCGTAAATTATAGATAAGTTGAAGACTTCAAAAACCATCAAAAGATCTAAATGTTTCAAAATAATAAATTATGAATTAAATTGTGAAATATAAAATATATTTATTGTAATGGAAATGAGTTTATTCCAATACACTAGGATTCATTAGTCTTCATTCAAAACGCTAAAAACAAAACAGTAGGCCATTACATGGCTAGGTAAGAGGACGAAGTATAGTTGCGCTATCTGTTGCCACACATTAATATATTTCATAATATCTCTGTAGTAAAGATTTAAACAAGAATGGTTTTACCGCCAAAGCGGATAAATGGAGCACATTTTCGTGTTATAGCATCATACATGGTTATATAGATTTAACCAACATTTTAAAACACTTTAGAAAAAATATATAAATATGAAAACTAAATTGTAAATTACTATTTATGTAAACAAGTGTATAGAGAGAATTTGAACAAATAAACTTGAAGAACTGAAAGGTTAAATGGAGAGTGAAGTTATTCTTTATTTATTTGAACAAATAAAATTTGTTCGTACTTGTTCGTGCTCTGGTTTGGTGAAAACAGAGTGTAAAAAAGTTAATTCGTTTTCAAGTTATCGTAATAAATAATAAGCTCCGTACGAATAATAAAATTCTTTTGATTTAGAGACCGTTCTGCCCTTTCAATAATCGTCATTCACGTGCATCCTCCACGCGCACCATCTCATTAACGTTTTGATCACGTGCAGACCCAAACCGATGTGCTCGGGTACCTCTGCTAGTGTGCTAATAAAAACTGTTGCTCACCAACAATGGTCACGTGTCTTTTCAGTTCCGGCGTGTGCTTCAAGCCGGCGCCAACAATGGTTAAACGTGCATCAACAATGGAAAACTGTTTCCGTAAGACTTTTTGGTGTCGTTTTTCGCATCACGTTTTTTGTAGATAGATGTCCAGCCTTAAAACATTATCATGTTAAAAAACGACAAAGCGTTAAAACGATAACTACTAATGTATTCGCAGTGTATTTAACGAATTCAAGAGCGTGAAAGTTTTTGAGCGGCTTCCCTCAAGGGCTGCATCCCCTCACCCTCGGGGGTCGAAAATTACAATGAAGGAACTGTGTGTGATACTATTTCCTTTTCATTTCGGCTCTGTTTTAAAATCTATCTTTGCCCCCATTCTCACTTTGGTTATGAGTCTTGTGTAATGAATGAAAGAGCGCAAGATTCGGGGTACAAGCGGCCAAAATGAGATTCTGAGAGATGTGGCAGATGATATCCTAGTATAAATAGATAGAGTGCACAGCAGTCTTTAGGTATTGAGCCGCTACTTCTCCCGTATTGAGAGGTCTCAGTTGCGTTGGTTAAGACCTCGTGATGCGGATGCAGCAAACTGGTTTTCCTAGGCAGTTGCTCTTTTCCAAGCCAGTGAGTTGGCTTAGAACCAGGCGGCTAGACTATTTGGAGAATCCATGTTCGAGTCGCTTGTGTATTATCATTGAGGCATGCGATTGATGGCAGAAAATTGCGAGCGCTGGAGAACTGTCACGTGGCAAAATGTTCCGCACGAGGTTCGTGACGAACTCGAACCTCGGTGACATGAGACAAAAACGTCACCTCGATGTCGATCCAAGGTGACCATCTAAAAACGAGAGTAAAGAGGAGAGTGAACGCATAGTGAACGGATGGAAGAAGGTAGCGGTGTATTATACGAGGAAAGAGAATATCGACCTCAAACTCCATCTACAGATTAATAGCGACGGTGAAGACGTGGGAGTGGAGCAGCGTATTATAAGTTCCGAGGGTAACGTTGAAAGCAGCTACGTGGAAACGTCTGGCATTCGACGGGAGAGTCGTACGAATGCAGTAAGACCGTTCTATGGATTTAAAACCACTTCTGCTGCTTCAGAGCTTTCTCCTAGTAATTCTTCACTAAGCCCGTTCGGAGAAAACTTCGTAAAGTTTGCCGTCGCACCCCGGTACCTGGAGCTGAAGAGTGAGTATTTCCAAGAGGAAGATTCGGGTTGTGGCACAGCCGTGTTGATGCAAGATCGGTAATTTATCAGCGCCTAGAAAGCAGCCAGCTCTTAAGATTGACGGTGATAGCTGCGAGTACGACAATGGGAGCGAGTGCCTATTCTCGGAGATATTTGCGGACATTAGCTCTCTTATGAACGTTAGAACTCGACTGCTCGGAATGTTCCCATTCTCCTTCGGCGAGTATCACCTAGGAGGAACAGGAGGGATTATTCATAAGCCTGCGAGTGGACTATTGATTTCCTAATGTTTATTGAAGATATCTGGTAAAAGACTCGTCCTCGGCTGCGCTAGCCAATACACATTATTCGCCAGCCAATTAACTTTCGAGTGCAGGCAGGCCGACGAGTTAGTACATCTAATTTTCTGTGTAGGTGTTGTCACCTAGGCTTGACAACTAAGCATCAAAGTTGTACTGTGCTAGTGTTGTGCTTCGGAGGTCATTCGACATTTAAGTGGCCCTCGACGGCGTGTATGCAAATGTTAGGGTGTGCTGTTACATATTTCCCAAAACGTTGCAGATGCAATTCGAAGAGATTGGAACGGTGGATTGCTTTGCCTGTATAAAGGCATACAAAATCAATATCTTCGCACCAAAGCAGAAATACGGGGTGCTAACAAATTCATTAAGTATTCGTTATGATAATACCTTTCACACCATTGATATTCCATTATATCCGGGAAGCGATGCTTGTAGGTAGTGATATATATTTTGAGAACTTTAATTAGCCCTTTTTTGATACGATTCTTCTTCGATAAGTCTTCGTGAAGAAATCCGTGCGTTGTTGTTAATCAGAACAACCCTGAAGCAGCTTTCACTGTAGTTATCCATAAAATCATATTTTGATTTTCCTATTTTTGTTACCGTAAGTTCCGACTCTGATCTTTTATTTTCCCACGTGACAAAATCCTCCATAGGGCTGCTGCCCCCGCGACCCTAACGGGTGGTAAGTAAGTAAGTAAGTTTGGTTGAGCAAATCTTGAAGGGAGTGCGATATTTTATCTAAAGCTTTCCTAGGTTGAAAAAAGTTGCCCACTTTTCTTATATATCCCAATCCCATCTCCCTAGATGAATTTTTGGCTTTTCTACTGAGTTTAGATCTGTTTAATTTGCCCTTTACCACCTTATCATGGTCGAATTGCTGGAGCATGTTTTAGGAGAAAGAATGATAGTGAATTAGAACTGCTAATAAAAAAAATAGATGGAATGACGAAATTCAATGCATGTTTCGTCAATTCCATAACAATAGTGAATGGAATAAGATTTAAATCCTATTGAACATCTTTCGAACGAATTAAAACGCAGATCGATCAGACAAATTGCCCATCTTTTGTAGCCAGACTCATTGCAGCTCTCATGGACGCCTGGAAGCGAATTCCTGCGACCACTATCAACATCTAGTGGAAAGATTTTCCATAAAGTAGTTGTACCAATAATTGACAGCTTAAGAGATTACTGCGAAACGATATTGTGCACGCAAATCAAATTGCATTTTGAAACTTTTCTATTATACCAATTATATCCCCTGCCCGGTGAAAAAATCTCATCCCCTGCCCGGTGAAAAAATCTCATCCCCTGCCCTTTATCGAGTGGGTAAAGTGAAAGGTTTCTAATGAATTTTTCTGTTTTTGTCTACATTAGCTAGTCATACCTTTCATTTTACCCACTCGATAAAGGGCAGGGGATGAGATTTTTTTGCTAAACCCACATTTTACATGATGCTCTACAACTTTCTAAATAACACATGGGGTCTAACCCCTACCCCTACAAAATTAAAATTTTCAAAATTTACCCCTTCACCCTCAGGGACGCGAAATGTTTTTATTCTGAATTAGGGGAATTAAAACCAAATAATCAATATTCATTTTCCCCCAATCTGTTCCCCTTGAGTCGTTATTTGGACCTAAAGACGGGACACCAATTATGAAACACCCTGTATATTTTTACAAACAATTGAAACATTCAAAAGTAGCTTCTAATGACCTGATGAAATCAAGCGTTTTTAACAATGTTTAAAGTATTTAACGTTAACCAAAATTGTGCTTTTTAAAACTTAAGTTGTTTATATACAGGGTGACCCAAACATATTCAGCAAAATTGCTAGGAACATTGTATGGTTCAAATGGAACAAAAAATGTCCTATAAACATTACATCTCGTTTCGATCGCGTGTGAGATATCGACGTTTGTCTATTTTCTTGTAGAGTTGTTAAAGAAAATAAATAAAACACTTGAGAGTGCAGATCACTTTTATTCTGCACACTGGCAAAACAAAACTAAAATCATACAAGGAATAAGAATAAGAAGAAAGTAACAAATCAATGTCGCCCCAGCTCCAATGCACTGGTTACATCTTCGGACAACTGAGCTGGTAACTGCCACAATCTGGTCGGGTGCAATTGCTCGACTACAAGCTTGAACAGATGCAATGAGCTCATCTCTGGTAGTGGGCGGATTGCTGTAGACCTCCTCCTTCAGTGTTCTCCACAGAAAAAAATCTAATGGGGTGAGGTCCGGTGACCTAGGAAGCCAAGCCACTGGACCATCTCTACCGATCCATCTGTCCGGATAATTGACATTCAACCAGTCTCGCACTCCTCTACCAAAGTGAGCCGGGCATCCGTCCAATTGCAATCGGAGGTTTCTTCGTAAATAAAATAAAAGAAAATAGACAAACGTCGATATCTCACACACGATCGAAACTAGATGTAATGTTTATAGGACATTTTTGTTCCATTTGAACCATACAATGTTCCTAAACAATTATGCTGGATAAGTTTGGGTCACCCTGTAGATCATTTATCTTTTCATTCCTTTGAAATAGTAAATTAAATCGGTCCAGTCCCATGTAGAGTGCAAGGACCATAGAAAATGAAGGTGTTTTCCACTAGTGCAATATTCCAACAAATTGTTCGTGGAAAAATTTGATTTTTGACGGTTGTTCTCCTACTTGCAAAATTCACCCAATTCGTTCTATGCTACTCTTATCATAGTAAACAGAATAGTTGTTTTCTTTTTGGTTAACTTGTCCTGGGCTATCTGTTGATCGTCTCTGTGACAAGATTAAGTACCAACAAAGAGTCTGCGAAAAGGCCTAGAAGATTTATGTCAAAATGGGTGATCTAGAAATTGACAGTCAAGTTCCTAAAACTGACATAGCTAGGTCAGTTACTGAAAATTAAGAAGTTAGTCCTAAAAGTATCATGTTTTCTTTATTATTACCCTACATTCTTTATCACATTAGTATATTTTTGTTCGTTTTTTTAAACACAGAAATTATCAATAATTGACAAGTGGATTCTAGTAGTTGACAAAGAATGAAAACAGTTAACACATTGGTCATCTGTTACTACTAGAAGTATTGTCCACTGATCACGCAAAAAGGTCCACGTATAATTAATAAGTATTGCCTATTGGTTTGTTAGAAAGTTTTTTCGACTCAGTAAGGCACTGAACAATCAACATGTTTGCGGCCATGACAAGGAGCAAAGTTCCTAGTTTTTTTGCTATTCTAGGAAGCCTAATACATTGTTTAATACGAGGTAGCAAGAACAGTCCCTTTTCTTGCCTTGTTACTTTACTAAAAGCCTTTATATCGTAAACAAGCTTCCCCCAGGCTAAGGTTAAAAAATTACCATTAAAAATTAAACATACTGAATACAATCAAATTTGTTTCATCATAAGCTTTTACTTTAAGACTTACCCTGCCATGCATGTACAGTGACAATATAAATTACCCCTTGTGAATCAAATATCAGCCAAGGTTTCAATGGTGATTCATTGAGTCTCATGGAATGCCTAACCTGTTTCACAATAAAATTTTAGTAATTTACAAATTAATTTCATTAAAACTTAAAATATAAAACTATTTGAATTTTAAAAAATAATGATTTAAAATTGAATTTCCGAATTTTTATTTTATTTAAATTTATGATTCAGTCATACCTTGCTGTTGATGAGGATTTTATTTTCAATTTTCTTGGAATTAATTTCTAAAACCATCCATTTAAAAAATTTTTGTAAGCCATTAATGATTTATATCCTCTCATTTCTGCATGAGAAATCCAGCTTACTCTCTTCACTAAAAAATGTGAAACCTCTATTAAATCTATGCAGGGTAAATTTTCATTAATAGAAGTAAAGTCATCTTTCATTAAAGTATAAGGATCTATTCCTAGGATTGAATTAATTTGTTCTCCATAGCGTATTTTAGCTTCATTAGAAAGATTGTTAAAGTACAGAGATCGCGCCATGTGCCAATACCATGTGCTTTCTGCTACCCAGCATGGCCGACTCCCAGCGCGTTGGAGGGGGTTGCTATGGTAACTCCCTTCGTTGGACGCGTGATGCAAGAGACCTATTCGTTACCTCCCTCCCTAAGAGAGGTTAACAAGGTTAATTATGTAGTGCCACACCAGTAAATGTGTTACGTTTGTAGTGCCAGTGTTAAGTATACAATGCAACACCAGTTAATGTGTTAACAAATTTTCAATCCCCCTTTCCCCCCCTTAGGGAGTTGGTTTTCCTTATTCTTATTTTTTTTAAACCCCCCCCCCCCCCGGTATTTAGGGAAAACAAAAAAAAAAAAATTATTCAAATCGGTCAAGCCGTTTTTGAGTTTTAGCGAGACTAACGAACAGCAATTCATTTTTTAATATATAGATTGTCAATTACTGGTACACTGTCAATTAATGGTACATCTAAGTTAGGTGTGCAGGCTGTGACTAGATGCAAAAGGTGGACCGACATCCTATTGCGAATAACATGTGCCGCAGGAGTCTCCGATTCTACAATAGGGGGTGTCCGCATACTTTTTGCCATATAATGTAATGCACCCACTGCATTGCTCCTTATGACCGCTTTCTGTTAAAATCTTAGTTTCTATCTTGAAAAAAGTTCAGATCAGCAAAACGCAAATTTGCTCAGGAACTAATATTTGCGTTGATTGTTCTGGAAGCGCAATATGAACCGAGAACTATCTCCGTCCAGTCTTGAGGAGAAATTACGTTTTACTACTAAATGGTCGTAATTTAAATAGCTAAGATCATTTCACAGATAAATTTTCGAGCAAAACGATAAATCCTTTTCTTGTTAACACTATAACCATTTGAACACCGACTTTCATGCAAGAAAAGTTTCCACAACGACAACGGCTCTTCACGGTATCTTCTTGACGGCTCTTCAATTGCTTTATGTGGTTCACGAAAAACTCAACAAACTTTTCTCGTTCTCCGTTTAAGTGCTGTGGCTGTCGCATTCTTAATTTCCTGTTGTCGTTTCTCAGGCTCGAATTCGCTCCTCATGTTATTTTTGTTGGCATTCTGATGGGGCTAAATTTACGGGCTTGTTTCTTCTCTTCGAACATGTTAATGGAAATCATGTGCTCTAAATAGTATTTTCCTGTAGTTCCGAGCGCCATCGCTCTCTATGTAAAGCTCGAATCCACTTAACATTTTATTCCCTTTTCCCTTCTTTTTTCCTCGTTTTCTTTCTCTTCTGCAATGGCTTGTTGTAAACTATGAAAATTCTTTGCTGAGCACTTCTTCATCGGAAGTGAAGTAAACCAAATATTTTCTTCCAATGTATGTGCAAGCTGAAGCCTCACAGAGCATTGACTTTATTTCCTAGCCTTATTTCCTATAATTCATTCAGCATGACATCCATTATAAGAGTGCCCATTATTTAAAATTTCCAAATAATGCCCAATAATTTAATTATCATTATTATTTTTCATAACTTCTACTTCCTTAGATGAACTATCTGTTGTCATTCGACAACTGAAATCTTCCCCGTATCCAGATCCTTTAGGCATTCACTCAGATGTTATTACTGCTGCTGCTTCGGGATTCACTTTCCCGTTAACTTGTTTATTTAATATTTCAATCACATCTGGATCTTTTCCTACCTGCTTGCGGCAAGCTAGAATTATTTCTATCTTTAAAAAAGGCGATCCAGATAATTTTTCTAATTTCCGTCCAATTTCTATTCTTCCTTCCTTCTCAAAAATTTTTGAAAAACTATTTTATTCCCGTCTGTCACAGTATGTTTTAACAAACAAGTTACTTTCCTCTTCGCAACATGGATTTTCACCAAAACGGAGCACTACAACCGCATATTACGATCTAATATCACATCAAATATGGCTAATAATAAGCTGGTGGTCTCCATATTTTTTAGACTATTCTAAAGCTTTTGATTCAGTCCCTCATCAACTTTCAATTTATAAAGTTTCCTTTTTCTACAACATCCATGGTCCACCACTTGATTGGTTGACAGGGTTTTTATTCGATCGGCGTTATACCCCTAGCACTTTTAATGTGGTCTCTTCTTCCATTAATCACGGCTCCATTTTATCCCCACTTTTGTTTAATCTCTTTATCAATGATCTACCACTTATCTTGTTCTCCCTCTCATTAATTCTCTATTCAGATGATGGCACAATTTCTTTTGTCGATTCGTCTGCCTATATTATTCAAACAATCAATCTTGCTTTGTCTAATGGAATTCTATTAATCAACTAACTTTGAATTTTGATAAAACCAAATATTTGATTTTTTTTCAGGGTAATAAGCAGTCTGTTCTCAATGAATTATTTTTTACTACAATTCTCGGATGCTTATTTCAACATCTTTTAAGTATTTGGGCATTCTTTTATCTTCTGATCTTTCCTGGGATTTTCACATCAACACCCTAGCTACGTCACTTAATCAAAAACTTGGTATGTTATCTCGTCTTCGTTACTTTCTCCCTGAGATATTACTTCTATTATATTTTCCATTAATACATTCTTTACTTTGCTATGGAACCCAATTTTGGGGTTCAACCTCTAACTTTAATTTAACGCGACTGTTCAGAATTCAAAAAAGGTTTGTGAGACTTCTTTTAAAACTCAGCATGCCTGCTCGCTTTCTCGTTTGATTAATTCCTTTGGCATTGCCTCAATATACCAACTTTACATTATGTCCTTGGCCATATTTATTTACAAAGTGATTAACGGCCAGTTATCCCTTACTACTCCCATTTTGATTCAACGTCGGAATGAATCCCACTTTTATTCAACTCGCTCTGCGAGTGCCATGAGGGTTCCCCCTGCTAGAAGAAATTACCAGCGACGTAGCGTCTCTATCGCTGGCATATGATTATGGTCCTCTTTGCCCGAGGAAATACGTACGTCTTCAAACATCGCCATCTTTAACTATAAATTAAAGAATTATCTTTTTAATAATCAATCTAATCCTAATTCTCATTAACCTCAATTTTTTTCATATTATTTCACACTAGTTTGTTATTACATATAGGTTAACCTGTAATTGTGATTGTTTTTGTCTGTCGAATAATCTATCCAGGTACCCATTTTGTCGGCCGTAGGGCCATACAGGTTCTGAATGGATGGATTTTTTTCTTCTATATACTACTAAATAAATACATAAATATATATTTTTATTATCTTGTGAAAATCTCTACCATGCTATTGCCAAGTCTGGGGAAATGAGGGGGTGGGGGGCGTTGGGTAAAGATTTGGCGATCGACTCAGTCAGAACTCTAAGATAATTTCATGGAACAGCTCTTAAATGATTCAGACGTTGTATATAACAACAATGGTTCAGGTAACGGCAGCATTCTTGCTGAAATGCGCGAAGTCTTGTCCCGACAGAATCTATCACAGCGATGCGTCAACGTGTGGCCAACTGAATGGGAAAAGGTCAGGTTTTATCTCATTATCAAAAAAATAATAATAATAATAATAGAGAGTTACTTAAAATATTGCTCCAATTACCGCACAACTGCTCTCATTCCCATGCAAGCAAAGTTTTTCACACGATCATGCCATCCTTTCATCAAAAGGGTATTAAACGGATGTTACGTTGGCTTCAGAAGAGCGGCGAATATAGGAAACCTGTGATTGATCATGGAAAAGTTCCGCGAATACTTGAAAAAGGTTTACATCGGCTTTGTTAACTATAAGAAAGACTTGGATTGCGTTGAGCGTGAACAACTGTGGAGGTTCTTCAAGAATTCGGAGAATCAGCTCATCTGATCAAATTGATAAGATTGCTTTACACAGGTCAAAACGCCACAACTCTAAGAGCACATGAAGACATCAGATAGTTCAAAATAGGAAAAGGCGTGGTACAAAACTTTTTTTTATCTAATCAATCAAGAATTTGAGTGAAAATCGTTGGACGTAACACCAATAACCTTCGAAACTCTGACGGCACAATTTTCCTTTCTGAAACGGAAGATCTTGAGGCATCTGATAATACTGCTGAAGGAGAAAAAATGAGAAAGTCGGCTTTTCTATTAATACAAAAAAAAACCCAACGAAAATCAATATAACAGAGAATCCCAACGAAATTCACTATAGCAGCAATTGATAGCGAACCGATTCTTTTTCCTAGAATCTCAAATCAATCGAAGCGGAGAATTGTAGTCCTGAAATAAAGCGTTGAATAATTTTGGGTCGAAGCGCGATGATGAGCATAGACATAATATGGAAGAGCAAAGAAATCAGCATGACAACCAAATGCAGACAGTTCCTGTCAATGTGTTTCCCAATGAGACATGTGGTTGGTCTCTTGAAAAAAAAAAGCAAAGAGGCAAAAACTGGACTCATTTGCATTTGAGCAGTGATGCTAGAGAAGATTGCCTCCTATCCCTTGGACTGTAACGATAAAGGTGCGTTCACAAAGACGCGGTACATGCGGATACGTACAGAAGCGGCAGTGCGATAGCCAATCAGATTCATTCATACCGCGTTTTTGTGAACGTACCTTAACAAATGAAGAACTGCTATAACGTATCAAGCCAGACATGTCACTGGAAGGAGATTACAGGACTCGGCTCATATACGGGGCCATGTGATGCAAGCGAATGAGTGAAATGAGTGCTTAGAAGAAGTGTAGATGCTTGTAATGGTCAGCTGCAAGAGATAATCAGGTACATCAATGAACACACTGACGTGGTACCATCCAAACGGACACAGGTTTGAGCATAATGTTTCCACAGAGCTAGCCTATAGAGTCGCCGAGAGTCAGATTGGGCTGAACGGATAGGTTCATTCATGCATTTTTTATTGTAGTTGTAAGGAGCGTTCAAAAAGAAACGAGCCGTAGTCTGGAATGTGCAAACCGATGACAGAATGGTGATATCGTTGCGTGTGTAACAAAGAGTGGTTTCGACAAGAGCGCGGAGGTTCACAGCCAAAGGAAGCAGAAATACGCGTCAATCGTCCAACGGTCATTCGCGTTGTATAAGCAGTGAATAAGTGAAATGGAGGCGTCAAAAGAAGCGCAAAGAGGTGTTGTTCGTTTTCTGGCAGCGGAAGGAGGAGTAGGGGGAACGGACATTCATCGAAGAATGTCACAAGTGTACGGTGAACACTGCATGTCCCTTGCAAGGGTCAAGGCGTGGCACAAGCGGGAGGTTCAAGTAGGAGGTTCTCGGTCACCCTCCTACATCCCAGACCTCTCTTCCTGCGATTACGCCATTTTTGGTCCCCTAAAAAAGGCTCTGAGGGGCAAACGATTCACCTCGGACGACGACGTCAAGCAGTACGTGCGGAACTGGTTCACAACGCAGCCCCGGGAATTTTACGAGACAGCCATTCACCGCCTTGTATCGCAGTGGGACAAGTACCTCAACACCCAGGGCCAAATACTTCTGACATACAGGTACTGGTTTCTGTTCTAGGCCTCCGGCTCGTTTCTTTTTGAACGCTCCTTATACATCAACTTGAGGGTGTAACACATTTGGATGCAAAGATGTCTAAAATTACAGATATTACAACAATGGAATCAGTCGAAATGGGGAATCCAACTCAGAATCGCTTTTTCGGTAGTTTTTCAACTCTAAATTGCGTATCAGTCCACGAGGCGATTCCAGTTTAGAATCGCGTTTTATAACACATTACGAAGTTTCAATCATTAAAGAAATTGCTGCTTATAAACAACCTATAAGAGTTACCCAAATAAAAAATGGACACAGTCCGGATATGTAATACCTTATTTGAAATTAAAAGTAATCACCATGTCTGTTGAGGCATTGGTCCCATCGTTTACACAGCAGGTCCCATGGCATAAAAGACTGTGGTTGTTTTTTTGAAAAAGTTTTTCACTGCATCCTTCGCGTTTTCGTCAAAATTGAAACATTTCCCTTGCATTGGCTTCTTGAACGGCCCAAGGATGTGGTAATAACATGGTGACAAATCTGGGCTGTAGGCAGGATGTTCCAAGACTTCTCACCGGAATTTCTGTGGTACATGATTGTCTTCACGGAACCCTTACTCAGGCACAATTTAGTCGAGATTTCACCCGTCGCAACCTATCGATTCGCTCTAATCAATTCACCAATGGCTGTTGATGACAACAGTGGCTAGGGATCCGAAGTCTAACGCGATTGTGCTCGATTTGACCTGGGCAGATCCAATGTTGACGTCCGACCGTCACGGAAACTCTTACACCAATTATTCACAGCTGTTCGTCCTAAACATTGCTCAATATACACAGCTTTCATTCGACGATAGATATTGACATTCTGCTTACCTTCCGCCACTAAAAAATCGCAAATGCTTTAGGTGCACTACACCTCGCTGTTCCGTCCTTGACGCATCCATTTTTACACCTCCTTCTTCTAAAGTTCGTTGTATACACACGAACAGGTTAAGTCGCAATTTATGCACTCCGGTACACGTCTGGAATGTACTAGCACACGCCTTCACTAGAGCACTGTTGTCACTGCTATAGTTATGCCGCTATGGGACGCGTCCTCTTTTCATTTGGGCAAGCCTCATATAAGCAGTCCGCTAACTGGGGCGGGATGGCCATTGGGGGTCTGGGTTATGAGCTCACTTTGTATAAATCTTTACTCGAATTTTCCGGGTAAATTTAGGTCGCCAGTCTATTACTGATTGCATATTTAGAAAAAACATTTCTAAAATAGCAATTTTTCTTGTTGGTCGTCCTGAATGGATTTTTTTTACGAAGCAAAATGCTAATGGGATTATTAAAAACGAGACCCCAAGCATCAAAATTGATTCGGACGTTAGAAGGAGTTTACCGATAAATTCAACGCTATTCTCTTAAATATACAGAGTGACGAAAAACAAATGGTAGATAATGATACACATGATAGATCATGGTACATTGTATAGTGATGCATTTTGTCCCTATGGAGTCGGAACTCTCCCATTTTAGAGATATGGGGGAGAGAAAAGTGGGTTGCTTCCCCGGCAAGGTGGTTTCCTGGCATACAAGGAAAGGCTACCGCGACAAAAGACAAACAGGACATACTCGTACGTCCAGGAGAAAAGACAATTTAATGCACCTGTCTCTTACAAAAGGTGCTCCAAATAACGTCCATCAGTCTGGATACAGAGATCGCATATGCGAAGTAACGATTCAATTGCTCGATGGCATGTATGGGGTTGCTCCTTGTGCTCTTGTGCGGGCAGCCAGATCGTCAACAGATGTGGCAGGTGTATCGTATACTTGAGTCTTCATGTACCCCCACACAAAGTCATCCAGGGGGTTCAGATCTGGTGAACGTGGTGGCCAGGCAACTGGACCACCCCGTCCTATCCAACGACCGTTGTATGCATTGCCCAGGTATTGCCTAACAGTGGTGCCAAAATGCGCAGGAGCTCCGTCTTCCAGACGTTGGCGAACAGCTAAGGGCACGTCTTCCAACAACTCCGGTAATGCCTCTTCCAGAAATGTGCGGTACACGCGGGCATTGAAACGGGTAAGTAGAAGGTATGGACCAATGAGCTGGCTGCCAACAATGCCTGCCCACACGTTGACGCTGAATCGCTGTTGGTGTCCACGAGAGACGGTTGCCCACGTGTGGTCGTTGTGGTAATTGTAAACAACAGCCTCTATACCAAAGCAGGCTTCGTTTTGTTCAAACGCAGGATGATTGTTAACGTGCCTCAGGAACCACTGCGCAAATGCACGGCGTGGGCCGTAGTCGTCAGCAGTGAGCACTTGAACGTGTTGATGATGAAATGGGTGAAATCCATTTGTGTTTAACACGTGCCACACTTGCCGTTGGTGCAGGCCCAAAGCGTTTGCTATTGCACGGATACTGGTGTGTGGGTTGTTTGCAAACCTTCGCAGCACCTCCTCCTCCACAGCAACAGCAAAAGTTCTTGCACGTCCAGTGCCTGGCCGGTGGACAATAAGGAAACCAGTTTCCCGCAGACGTCGATGGATTCTGGGGAATATTCGTGCGTCAGGACAAACACGGCGTGGGAAACGTTCACGATACAACCGCTGAGCTGCTGCACTGTTGCCATTAGCAGAACCATACGTCAAATGCATGTCAGTCGATTCTTCATGTGTGAAGTGGTACATCGTGCGATCACACATAGAAGCGTTCAATGCACGCCCTCTTTATTTCAAACCGCAGTGTGGGTCTATGGACAGTCGTGTGACTAACAGAAACTAAATGGAGACAACCTTGCAACTGCATTTGCATTTACTATGGATCTGTCCATTATGTATTTCCAGTGTGTGACGATATTTCCCTGTATGCCAGGAAGCCACCTTGTTGGGGAAGCAACCCACTTTTCTCTCTCCCATATCTCTAAAATGGGGGAGTTCCGACTCTATGTTAATAGGGAGAAAATGCATCACTATACCATGATCTATTAAGTGCATCATTATCTACCATTTGTTTTTCGTCACCCTGCATGTGAATGGTCAGGCGAAAAGGGATCTGAAAGGAAAATAATATATTTCAAGAAAAAGAAGACGTGTTCAAACATGGTATGCAACTCTGCCAGTGACGCGAGCGCAGAGGGGCAAGCCAACACCTTTTAGACACAACCAGGGCACACCGTACGTTAATGCAAAACAAAAATATTAATTCAGCGTGTGCCATGTATAAGAGTCAATTAAAACTGAGGTGCGTGGGAAAAATAATTAATATAAAAAATTGTTCACTTTAATAATGTTATGTTTAGACTAAAATAAAGTTGAACGTCCAACGATTGTAAATCACCAAAAAACAAAACAGTTTCCAATCCCTTCAGGTTCCTTTTCGCGTGACCACTCATATAGAGATAATCTGTTTCATTTTTTCATTATTTAGTTATGACGATAAATCGGCTCCAAAAACCCTTTTCAAGTTTCCTACAGAAGGGTCGTAAAGTGTGTACAGGGTTGTGCATAACCTTTTGCTAGGGGTCTGGAAAATAAACAAAACTAAGTGGAATGTTCTGCGGTTGATAATCAAAAAGTACGTTTATTTCTGCTTTTATCACATCAATATTTAGTGTGGCCACCACCTGCTTCTCGAACAGCACGCATCCATTTCGGCTTTAATTTCTTGTGCAACGTTGACACAGCTGCGACGTCTTTTGCCACTGTTATTAGCAATGATGTTTTTGCTTTCCTGTGATAATTTCTCGGGCCTACCCTCAGCAAATTCGGCATGGCAGTTATCATAACCTTTCTTCCAATTGTCCGTCACCCATCTATCCGATCGGTTTAACTTATTAATAAAAGACGCACCTGCTTCCATTGCCTCTCGATATGCATTTGCACGAACTCTATCCATGAAACGCTGCTCTTCACTGTCATTTATTAAACCAGCCATATTTGTTTGATACCAATAGACGCACAATGAACTACTCTCTGCCGAAGCGTCATAAGAGTGTGCTACAACGCTGCGGTTTAAGTCGCAGCCCCCTAGCAAAAGGTTATGCACAACCCCGTACTGTGTCTGTTAAATGGGTGGATATACAGTTTCGTGCACACTTTTGCCCAACGTTCATGATTTTCACCGAAAGTCACCCAAAAGGTTATTAACAGACAGACGCAAGGAGAAGCCGCCACATCAAAGCCTTTTTTATTTTTTATTTAAAAAAAGATTTATTAAAAAAAGCAGATTTTGATGCTACTATTATAATGGAACTTGTTATTGTTCGTGGAAAACGTCAAACCTGTTGCAAAGTAAACGAGTGAAATGGAATCACGGCCAAGCAATCGATTCGCGTCGTGGATGCTCCACTTAATCAACTTCCGCCTGCGTCATCGAATCTTGCAAGTAACCGCGGCCTCATTCAAATTCCTATCTTAAGCAACGTCAAAAAGAAAGGAAGAAAAGACACTTCAGGGTGAGCTGCCTTTGTCAAGAGCCGTTGATCAATTTAAAAATAGACTTTTGTCAGTGCAACAGAAATCTCGAGTGAGAAGCTTCCTTTTTCCGCTTCCGCTATGCGTGGCATGACTTTCTCCGAAAGGTTTATAAACCTACATCTGCTGACCCTGAAATTAAACAACCAGAGAAAAAAAAAATAACAGGGATGATTAAATGTGAGCAATATTTTTTGAAAGAGCACAATCAGAAGCAATATTTTTTATGTGCTGCGGTTATTTGATTGAAGCAATTATATTACATAATGCTTATAATTTTTGTATACTTTGGACAAACTAATATAAATATTCGAGTTTAATTGTTGTTATTACTGCTTTTTTTTTACTATTTCTGTAACCATTTCTTCATTTTCCATCAAATCGGTCCGCTCTTCTTATTCTCGTGTTTACTTCATTACTGTTTACTTACCTACTCAGCCTCATTGAGTAAATCATTGGACTGGATAATTGGGTAATGCTAGATATATGAATTATTTACCTTAACTATTTTATTCCGTTACCATTTTCATATTTTAATATATTCACGCGCGAATTTCTACAGATACTAGACATTAGTTCGAGGAAATACTGACTTTATAAAAAAATCTCCATACGTCACTTTCAAAGTTATATATTAATTGCATTCATAATAAGCTTTTCTGCGTATTTCAGAACGAGGAGAAATTTCCGAACTAGAATTAAATGGAAAAAGACACAGAGAATGATACTAATGCAGTTCCTAAATTCTCGCGATTAGTATATCTTGGACGCTTCCCTTTTCCTTTTCCTGATAGTCGTTATCATCCTTTTATAGTTATAAAAGGAAATTGTGACCTTCTTTTGAGAAAAATTGGACAATCCTAATTACGCAGTATACAAACGAGGAGCTAAATATAGTTTTCAGTTCTCAATGTTATTTATAAAAGAAAAAAAAAAAGAAAAATATTCTGTTTTATATTTCACAATGTGTGGTAAATATAATTGAATCCACATGCTACCTCATGACTGTTCCAAACATCCACATAATTATGAATGTATCTGACAGATGTTGAATGCTACAAAGTCTATCATATGACTTACAATCATCCATTACCTACTTACATAATTCGTGAGATGCCGTTTTGTGTATCGTACCTCGTTGTAGGTAGTGGTGTTCTAAATTTAATCGTGAATCATCATTTAACAGATCTAAAAATACCCTAAACGCGATGTAAGTTTACAACCAATTCATTCATTAAAATGGATTGTTGAATAGAAACTGGGAGGCTTTATTTGCGATCAGAAGGTTTTAGAGTGCACACTTTTTGCCAAACTTTCATGATTTTATCCAAAAGTCACCCAAATGGGTGGATTTACAGTTTCCTGCACACATTTTGCCTTAAATAAAAAAGGATGTACCTTAAAGTATATCTGATGGACTTTTTAGAAATACTTTTTAATAACTTGGCGCCGTTATCGGGCTCATAAGGTTTTTTTAGCCTAGGCGCATTTAAACGTTAGTCTGGCACGCATCGATTTACACGAAATGTTCTTGCTAGCAAATTCAATGTCACAATGTGCACAAATGTGCTAAATGTCACAAGAATAATAAAAAAATAAAAAAAAACAAACACCAACAACAAACTTTCTAAACTTTTTGTGATTTTTTAAAAAAAAATTCTAATTCGTAATGAATGATTCATATCTTCTAGTGCTTTTAAATTACTAGCAAAGTTGCTGTATATGCTTCTAAATATACAGGGTGACGAAAAACAAATGGTAGATAATGATACACATAATAGAGCATGGTATAGTGATACATTTTGTCCCTATAAACATGGGTCCGAATTTGAACGCTAATTGAGATACGAACAGAAATAAAAATGCCGCCACCAAGATCAACATGGTAATAACTCAGGTTCTATAACATCTAGGAAGATGAAATTTGGGGGAATTATAGGGTACATAAATCTGTGTATACCGTTAAAATTTGATCGAATTCCAACGAGTAGTTTCCGAGTTACGCACTCAACATCGTAACACGTGCTCACATGCGAATACTACCAACACCTCCTATATAGAAAGCCTGTGCACTGAAAATTCATACATTGTTACATCTTCCTAAAAAAGGCATTGTTAATCGAAGTTTTCTAAAAGCTGGCGAAAAACGTCATTTAATCTCAACAATTGCCACCGTTTTCAGGTGGCATAGCGCAGTTCATTATGTGCAGTGTTTGTACAGATAATAAATTTTGAGTTTTAGACATTTTCGATAAGGAACTTTTTGCTTAGATTGATGTATGGAATCACACTATATAATTATTATCCCACATTTTTTGAACACCCTGTACAGGTTCTTTGTTTTATAAAATTTACGCGTAAGGTTTCAGCCTTTATCATCAGCTGTTTTATCTGTTAATGCTTGATTCAGTACTTCATTTGTGTGTTTTCGATAAAATGTCACAAACTTAAAGTATATACAGGGTGTCCCGTAAGTCGTAAATTTAATGGTATGCATATTCAATAGCAAGGAACAAATAACTCCGTATGAACATAGATCGAACAACGCACCGTTTCCAAGAAAGAATGACTTTATTGACAAATGGAGCAACAACCCGTACTGGTGTTCCTTTGGTAGTGTCTCGTGTACCTTGAACTCAGAACAAATGCTCAAAATGTCCACCATGAACACGGTAGCATGCTTCAGCTCTTCTCCTCAAAGAGGCACGCAAACGTTCGCCAAGACCAGCATTCTCTCGCATGTTCTCAAAGGCGTTCTCCACTCGATGGCGCAGAGCGTCCACAGTATCCACTCGTTGCGCATACATGTGTTCTTTTAGATAGCCCCAGATGCAAAAGTCCAATGGGTTCAAGTCCGGAGATCGAGGAGGCCATGCACGTGGTCCACCCCGACCAATCCACCGGTGGTGAAAGGTGACAGTCAGGAGATTTCGCACAGCCAGTTGATAATGAGCGGGTGCACCATCATACATGAACCACATTTGTTGGCGAATCGCAAGAGGCACATTTTCTAATAAATCAGCAAAATCCTGTTGCAGGAATTGGAGATAGGCAGCTCCTGTGAGCCTCTGCGGAAGGATGAACGGTCCAATGATACAATCCCCTATTGCACCTGCACACATTGATGAAAAATCGATCCTGATGATGTGCTTCTCTGATGGCGTTAATTAGCATAAGACTCATGATAGTTGTGGAAATTAAAGATCCCATCGCGAGTGAAGCACGCTTCGTCAGTGAACAGAATGAACGTCAGAAACAGAGGACACCTAATGCACTGTCGTAGCAACCACCTGCAGAATCGTCGTCCTGGAGGATAATCTTGTGCACATAGGCCTTGCACCCTCTGGATATGGTATGCGTAGAGACCATTTCCGTGCAAAATTCTCCAAGCAGTGTTCCGACTTACACCCTCTGCGATGACGATCCTCTTCCACACGCTGCAGTATGGCCTGTTCCCGTGCAGCAGCCCCAACGGTTCGCGGACGTCCTTCGCGGGGGGGGGGTTAAATGTAACGCTGGTGAAGACGGATGAACATGCAACGATCAGGGTCTCGTCGGTTTGGGTATGTAAAGATCGCGCCGCGTCTGCTGCATTCCCATTTGCCTGACCGTACGTGAAATGCATATCCGCCAACTCGGCATTGTTGTAACCTGCAGCAGCCATGTAGTCTCACTCAAACAGTCCAGGCAACAAATCAGCCAGGTCTACTTCCTTCCATTTACATGGGCAGAGCATTCCATTTACATGGCAAGGGGAAGAGGTTTATTTCCTTTAGGTATTATCATCATCATTTCTCGGAAACGGTGCGTTGTTCGACTTATATTCATAGGGAGTTTTTTGTTCCTTGCTATTGAATGTGCATACCATTAAATTTACGACCACGACTTACGGGACACCCTGTATAGTGATACTTCAACTTTTCTTACTCTATAATAAAAATGTGTATAAAGGTATTTTCTGTTTTATTTAGACCATTTGTGCTATCAGTGTCAGTTTATTGAAAAGTGAGGTTATAGAATAAACCGCAGATCTATTATCAAAAAAAAAAAAAAGGAAGGACTTGATCGAGTGTTTAATAAAAGAAAACTGTAAATATTGTGTCAATTAAAGAGTTTTATAGAAAATGTGCTGCTTTTTTTAAATCCTTCGTTTCATTTTAATAATTTGCACACTTCTATAGATGCGGCGATTCCTAACTTTTTTTGAAGATCCGTATCCTTATAAACCCGCAGTAAAATATGCATTGCAATATTTTCCTCCGAAAGACTTCTTAAGAGGACAAATGAAAAGACAAATATTTTCAACAAAGTTTGTAAAGTTAGAAATTGCAGATGTCTTCTAATGTTTTTAAAAATATTTTGGTTATTTTCAATGACGTTTTTAAATCGGTCGTTCTGTTGCTAATTTTTTCGAATTTTTTGATTTTGACTTCAGAATCGGACAGAGCATAAAAAATAAGTAAAAGTAATAACAGGCTCACATATCCTATCTTTCGAGAATATGGCTAAAACGGCGGTCAAAGTTGGTCAAAATCTTAAGTCTGTGATATTATAAAAATGGCGGAAATGTCTTTTCACTCATTACGGGACATCCTGTATATGTTGGTCAATCAAATAGTATTTCACAGTAGTTTATCTAATGACTATTCCAACTGTTAAATACATATCCAATTTGTGGGAATAATAGGGTACATAAAAATTTTGATCGCCATTTTGGCCGTATTCCCGAATAGACAGGATACGTGTATTTATTATAACCATTTTTTCCTGAAATTAACTTAAAAGCTCAAATTCGAAAAGGTATGTTGAAATCGAATAAAAAAAGTTTCCGTCTTTCCGTATGTACAGATGTACGTAATTTCTATTTGTAATCGTTGGAACACTTTTTCAGTCTGTTCTTCCCTCCAATTAATACTTTTTTATCCCTTTTAGCTGAAACTTCGGTTCTACATGAATTCGACCCTGTCCTTTCCAAATATGGGCATGATTTTACTCTCCAAGCAGCGACTTTCTTAAAAACACCCTCGTTGTCCCAATCTTACCATATGATGGTGTATGACGTATGTGATCAAATTTGTGTAGTTAACTCCTCCGAAGCAGCAAAAAGCTGAACCAAATGAAATTAATACGAGATTAATAATCGAAATTAATAACTCCTCCCTCGTTCATACTTAGAGGGTACCTTAAATTGTGCCTTGACGTATTTTTATTACTATTGGTTAAGCCTTTTTAGAGATAATTTTTTTTCTCCTAAAACTGAAAAATGGCCATAGTATTCATACCAGCGAACCAAACTCAATAAAAACTAATATTTTTTGTAAAGAATGTGATGGCCATTTTAGAGTAATTAAGGTCCGTCAACAGAAAAAAAAATTCTTTTTTGAATCCGTTTCATGGCCAAATGGTAGGCCTGTGCGAATTTGATGTGGGCAACGATGGGGCAGGATAGTGAGCATGTAGAAAAGTTATTTCGAATGATTCAGACCGTATTCATAAACAAATTAATCATTTTAGGATAATTTTTTTTTTTTACCGGTTTACCCCAGTCTCTCCTTTTTAAATTTACTCTTTTAAATTTCACAATGAATATGAGACTATGAATGATGAAATATTTTTTACGAATAAACCACGATGCATTAACCCGGAAAAATTATACATATGCGAAAATCTTCATATTTCCCTGTCTGCTGCATTGGTAAAACCCATTGAAAAGATACGCAATCGCTCATCGAATGAAGGAGCCTTCTCCATCCCCTCTCACTGTTGCTGACGCCCACACGATCTCTAACTTCCTGGTGGCGACATCATCTATCATCATTCACTGCTGTATTTTTTATCTCTCCTAGTTTTCCTATCTATATCTTTTGTTGCCTTAAATTTCGTTGGACTATTTCCCTGTATTCTGCATTTACTGAAAAATGAGAGTAAAATGAAAAAAATAATCATATCCTACCTCCGTTCATTAAATTTCTGCCTAAAATTATTTTATGTTATTATTTTATATGGATCAACATAAATGTCTTTTTTTTTTCTTAGACGATATGAAAATAAATTTTACCGTGTGATTTTATTTTTTATTAATAACCACAATTAAAAAGAAGTTTATTTGTTGAAATTCCTGCTACTGACAATTGTGAGTCTTCAGTGAATATTTTGATGTAAGTAACTCCTGAAAGTCAACTGCTGAAGTGCAAGTGTCTTAGCATTTGCTCTTAAACCAATTACTGTATTTAAACCAATTAAGACTTTACGCTATTCCTTAATTAAAATGTAGAATAGCACCCCCCCCCCTGCTAATATTAAAATTTAACGGAATCATCGTACCCCTAATTAGATTAATAAACAATAAGTTACCTCTATATGTATCAGTAAATTTCACTAGACTTATAATTTCAAGGAAATGTCATGCATTTTATATTTATTAAAATATTAAATTCTAACGAATTAACGCGAAACACTGTTCAATCTTTCTCAAATTAAACTAAATTTTTATATAACAAAACAAATTCAAAGTAAAGATTTTTGACTATGTGTGAGCAGATGACTATCATAGTGCCTCATGAACTGCAGATTGTTTATACATTTTCTTTCTATTATGTGGAGCTTCCATAGCTGGAAGATAAGAATTTTATTTAAAAAAAAAAAAAAATACTACGGTCAACAATAACTTTCGAAAGCCCAGTTACGTTATGTGGAAATAACACAACAGCATCCAGACATGAAAAGCGGAATTTTATCCTTCTGGTTATATTTAGCAGCCTGATGACTTTTATTTTTACAAGTTTCAAAATAACGTTATAGAAAATCGGCCGAAATTATGATTATGATGTGAGCAAGCGACTACATGTGCGATACATCTGCCACGAAGTGCAATTATAGCTGCGGCAGCATAAGGTTCTGAGTATGCAATTGGAGGGGCATTAACACCGAATACATGTACTAAAAATATTTCGTTGCTTTTGTCGAGTGCATACTTTTACACGTTTGACATTTTTTTTTCCATTGAAAAAAAATGAGAAAAATCCCCCCCCCCCCCTTAAATATATCATCAAAGTGTAAAGTGTACGACTAAATATAAGAAATACACGGATTATTGAACACACTTATAATCAAAACAGCAAAGTTAAAAACAACAAATGAATTTCTAAACATTGGGTGTATATCAAAGGGTTATTAAGAGGAATGCAAAATAATACACATAAATTACGTTAAAAATTCAAAAACAAATTATAAATTAATTTTTTTTTTATCTGGCCCAAAAAGAGTATTTCCAAAACTTAATTTTAAATGTGTTTCGTATGTAAAGTTCAGGATGATTTAACGCTTAACGTAATACTACCTAAACACGTAAATTTGTAGCTTCCTGAGTTTCCCGTTTCGCTGTTAACAGTTTTCAAGAAGGAAAAAAATCTTTCTTGTTATCCTATATAGTGTTTTATTGTTATCTAGAGTGCCTTTATAACCACTCTAATTGTTATCATGGTTATAAAGGCACTCTAATTGTTATCATGTTTGGAATGCCATCTGTGTTTAAAAAACAAAAACAGTTAATGATTTGTTTTATGTAACAGCACTTTATGATCGTTTTTCTTGTTTTATCTTCTATATATCTATATATATAAAAATGTATGTATGTATGTATGTATGTATGTATGTATGTATGTATGTACGTATGTATGTATGTATGTATGTATGTATGTATTATGTATGTTTATATGTATGTATGTATGTATATTTATTTGTCTCTTATACAAATCTACAGTTTTATTCCGATCTTGATAAAATTGTGCACACTTGACCTTCAAAGCAAGATAAAGAGCGCTGTCTACCTGAAATTTCTCAAAAAAATTAATAATGATTTAATTAATGAGTTAAATTAATTGCGCAGTTTTTTTTCCCTTCAAAAACAGTTTTGTTTTTGAGCTCTAGAATCTCTTTCCACTTTGACTATCTATCAATCTTTCATTCCTTTTTTATTGTTGGGGCTGTTTTATGTGCTTAGAGCTCAAGAATCTCTTTCCACTTTCACTCTCTGTCACTCCTTCATTCCTTTTCATTGTTAGGACGGTTCCATCTGCTTAATAAAAGGGGGAGGGTATGAGCGAATGCTGAGGCTGAGCGGTTCTTAAAAAAGGTTCTTAAAACCTTTGAACTCAGATTCGCCTTTACTTTCATTTTCAGTTTCAATGAAAAACCTGTCCCGCAGATAACGAGATTAATATTTTTAGAGTGAATAAAAACGGCGCCATCTTTTGAAGCTAATTGACAGTTGAGGAAAAGAACTTGAAATTTGAGGGAATAAAAAACATTGATTATTACATTCATGGTGCTGCATGCAGGAAATAGATTTAGTCTAAAGTTAGCTTACATTATGATATGCTGAAAAGCAAAAATTGAATTCGCTCTTTTGTGAGCCTGTTTGATTGCCCGTCTGCATGTTCGACGAAGACTCGAGAATTCTGTTTCAAATTCTGTTTATGATATGCGTACGAGTTCCTACCTGAGCTCACCTGTTAAGCTTGGCATTGAATTCGGACTAACAGTTACGGGACTTTTGAGTCCAACCCCTCTCCCTTAAAATTTTTTAATTCGCTGTGGCTACAGTCACGGAACCGTGTACGAGTTTTCAGTCCCGGAATGACGTCACTTCCTGCTACGTGAAGGGGAAGAGCGGTGCACGGCGGTCGCGTCGAATGTTCAAGTCACATGTGCGATGGATTTTAAAGATGAATTTTCATCATATAACGAATTATAAAGCTTTGTTAAGGATATTCTAAGCAAAATTTTGTTCAATTGTGGACATGTGACTCTAGAACAATTGAAGCGGCCACAAAAAGAGGACGAAAACGACACATAAACGACGAACTTCGCTTCCCTATTGCTAAATAGAGAAATAAGGAATTAAAATGACTGGAAAATGGTTTATAAACGATGAGGGTAGCGAAATTATTCCTGCATTTCCTTTGCACGATCACAAATTTTATTACAGCTAAACAACGAATGAATTTCCCTATTGTAACTAAAAACTTGAATGACCCCCTATGCCTTTCACGGCCGCAGATCCGTGAAACAAATCTCGATCACGATCCCGTGGTCGCCGTGCACCGCTCTTCCCTTCACGTAGCAGGAAGTGACGTCATTCCGGGACTGAAATATCGTATACGGTTCCGTGACTGTAGCCACAGCGTTTTTCATTGGCAATAACAGGCATGAAAAAAATCACACACTTACGGAAATGACGAGCCCAAGACGGAAAACACGTTCTTTTCGAATTGAAAAGAGAAAAGGCTTGGAGTACGTGACCGTCATAGACGAATCAGGGACACGTTTCTTATTTAAATTGCAGTGCTGTTAGTACTAAACTAAAATGTGGTTAATCTTAGGACGATTGAAATAAATGGCTAAAAAAAGTTAAATTGAAAAATAGGCCTACAGCTAAAAAAGGCTCAAAAAGGCTAGGCCTATTGAAAAATAAAAGCTAAAAACTGTTAGCCCTATTGTTAAAAAAAGGGCTAAAAAAATGTTAGGCCTATTGCAAAACAGGACTGAAAAAAGTTAGGCCTATTGAAAAAAAGGGATTAAAAAAAAGGCATACAATAGGTAATTGCTGTTAGGCCAATTGTTTAAAACATATAATTGATGTTAGGCCTATTATTGTTTTCAGCTAAAAAATGTTAGACATATTGAAAAAAATACTAATAATAATAAATGAAAGTGCTGATGTTTTCAACAAAAAAGGCTAGGCCTTTTGAAAACACTAGCTAATTTATGTTAGGCCTAAAATAATAAAAAGAATTACTGTAAGAATTGTAAACGCCTGTTGAAATCTTATTCATGTTGTTTACGGCCTGTGCAGCTCTTAATGTTGAGAACGCGAGAAGCTGTGACAAACGAAAAGGAACGTGTGAATGATTCAAACGTAAAAGAAAATTTACTTGCGGTATACGTCATTGCTGAAAAAAAAAAACTGAAATATTAAAAAAATTTTCTAACCTTTTTTCATGGGTTCATTTTCACTGAATGT
>JAHWFO010068720.1:776645-793068 GCA_023313115.1 Rhysida immarginata | reverse complement strand
CCAGTGCTATTTGCGAAGGTGTTTCAGTTTCAATGTCCAATACCTGTATGACGTAATGTATTCTTGATATAACTGTTTCGAATTATCCATTCTCAAGATAAAATTTAAATATGATTTCGTATTTGCAGGAAATACAAATCACCTGTTCCTAATTTAATTATACATTTGTAAACTAATTAGGAGAAAAGTGAAAAAAACTAAGCGTTTCCACTGAATTTATCTTTATCTTAAACTTGAAAAATTAAAAAAAAGTTAAGTCCCTGTAGGCTTTTCAATATTTACAAAAAAAAAGACCTACCTGCAGTCCTTGACTTTTGTGAGGTCGAGCCACAGATGATTCGATCACGTGACTAGGGATTTCGAAGAAGTTGGCACGTTCCAAGACAACGGCTAATTTTTGTATGAGCCAAAATTCTTGGTCGAGTCGGTCTCTCAAAATCATCTTTTTCGTTAACAATAATTGTTTGTCGGGATTCAAGGGATCGAAAAGATGCTACGGAAAATAAACATCACAATTAGTAAATTATCATAAACTCACTATTACCAATTTTCTCTTAGCATATGAATATCCCAAATATGAGAAAACATATGATATAGAAAGACATTAAATAAGAAGTCACAAAGCTATAAGATTATTAATTGATAATAATGTATTGTGTCATTGAATATGTAATCGATCGTTTATTGTCTACAACTATTTTATAAACATATTAAAACGGTACATCAATACGAAATACACATTTAATTTTTGATTTTTACAAAAGAAAAAAATAATAGTACATTATTGACAGCATAACGTCAGTTTATTGCAAAATGTTTTGAGTCCGTTGATGTTTTCTTCTTCAATTTAGAAAATGTTTCCATAATAACATGAAGAAGCATTCTGGTATGTGATGCCAGAGCGAGAAGGAAAGTGTTCGCGACAGCGGGAGATGTTTCTTCCATCATTGCCTTCGTTATGAGTCCCTCAAGAATTGCATACGGCGTCTCCGTCGTAAAGAATCTGTCACAGACAAAAGTTGCCAACGAAAGAAAATGTGACAGGGAAGCAAGATGTACAAATCCTCCAAAGGGGATTCTGGAATCACCACTGAAATGGCAGTGCAAACGCCCCTCGGAGGAAAAAACCACTGACCTCGGCGATAATGCATAATTGCCTTTCAACTTCCAAATTCACCGGCTCTTTAAACTGACTCAAGGAGATCACTTTCTAATTTAAGAAAGCTCATGAGATCGCTAATAATTACAAAATCACTAACGCTCAACAAAAACACAAGTAAATTTTTACCGGGGCAAAGTTTAAAATTAAATTAAGTTTTACAATAATTAATACACTGAGTGGCCAGTTTATTAGGAACACCCCCCTATAACAGCACGAATTCGCCGTGGCATGGATTCAATTAGCCGCTGGAAGCACTGTTCCGTGATGTTTGTCCATGCGGATGGAAAGCTGCTCCCAGTTGATGCTTATTGATTGGTGGTGGATCCATGCCTCGAATAACCCGGTCCAGCTCATCCCAAAGATGTTCGACTGGGTTCAAGCCCGGGGACTGTGGTGGCCAGAGGAGTAAGTTGAATTCATTATCGTGCTCCTGGAATCGAGCCTTGTAACACGGAGCATTATCAAGCTGTAAGTATCCTTCCGATGGGGGCAACACAGTAGCCATGAAGGGATGAACGTGGTCGGCAACAATGTTCAGGTAGCCCTGATCATTAAGGCGTTGTTCTATAGGTATCAGCGGACAAAGAGTATGCCAGGAAAACATTCCCCAGACCATTTTTGATCAGGTTTTGCACAAAGGCATTTTTTACGCAGACAGGAGGGGTCCATCGCTTCTTGCTGTTGTCTCCAAATTCTGCGTCGGCCACCTGCATGGTGCAATAGGAAACTGGACTCATCGGACCAGCAGACCTTCTTCCAGTCGTCGACGGTCCAGTGTTGGTGATCACGGGCAAATTGGAGATGTTTTTTGCGGTTCTGGGTGGAGATCAAAGGTACCGGGATTGGCCGTCGGCTGTTGTAGCCCTTCTTTGCCAATGTATGGCGTGTAGTGCGTTCAGAGATGTGATTCTGTGGTCCAGTGTCGTACTCCACGGTTAGTTAACGAGTCGTGATGTTTCTAATCACACGAAAAAGCATTCCCATCTTACGCTCACCCGTTGGATCGACGAGTCGTTTGCGACCACAGGCTTGTCTCTGGCTAGTTGTTTTTTGGTTGTTTAACCAGTGCTGGTAAACCCTTGAAATGGTTGTTCGGGAAAAGCCTAGAAGACGTGCGGTTTCAGAAATAATCAGTCTACCTCGCCGGGCACCAACTATCATCCCACGTTCGAAGTCGCTCAGATCCTTTGTTTTCCCAATGGTGACGGTCAAATCACTTGCAGTTGACAATCGACAATCGAACAGTGCAGGGAAAACGAAACGAGCGGTCCGAAAGCGAAGTTTTCCCTGCCATACTAGTCCAGAAAGTAACCAGGGGAAGTACACTGAACTAGACAAGAAGCCAGATGAAACCTAGTTAAGCCATCCAGAGGATAAAATTGAGTCCTTTCCTATCAGGACGATAGAGTTGATTGTTGATTGACGAGAAGCTAGGAGATCCAGTATTCGGGAAAGATGGCCTTTTGGATATCGTCGAAATTGATGTCCAGGAAGTGACGAGGCCTGCGATGCCTGAGAAAACTTCTAAAAGTGAGCGGATGCAACCAGAGGATTGGGATGGTCCTTCATCTTTGGAAGCAGCTTTTTCAGCAACTCCTGAACGTGATTTCCAATGGGAGGTATATCAAAGTCGCCGGCAATAGATGTATTTGTTGCAACTCTCCTGTCAAGTTGGGCAATGGTCCTCAGGGTAACGTTTTGGAAGGTTTGGAGGTCCCTCTATATTGTTGCCCAGGCAGGCATACCATGAAGCAAAATGGTTCGGATTACCATCCTGTATAGTAATAGTTTGCAATCCAATCCAAGCGCGCTGTTACGCCCCAGAAGAGCTACCAGACTGAATTTTGCCTTCTTTGCCTTGTTGATGACGTAGGATATATGGTCGCCCCAATTTAGCTTGGCATCTATTACCACTCCGAGGTACTTGTAATGTTTTACCCATTCGAACTCTTTACCAGAAAGGAAGAGAGGACTCGGGGTTTCGAAGTTTCTTCGTAATGAACATCGCCTTGCATTTGTCAACATTTTGATTGAGTCTCCACTTGGCAAACCATTTCTCGCACTGATGTAAGGCATTTTGCAACTGAGATATGACATGAGCGGGATTTCGGTCAGTAGTCATGATGGACGCCTCCTCAGCGAACAGATATAGCTTGCACATTGTAAAAGTTGGAAAGTCATGGATGAAAAGGTTGAATAGTCCAGCGTTTAGGACAGAGCCCTGGGGAACACCAGCTTTGACGTCACACGGGTCAGACATGGAGCAGACACGAAATATCCTGTTCGACAGAAAGGATCTAATCAAGGCAATAAGATCGTCCGAAAATCCACAAGTAATCATTTTGTATATCAGACCTTTGTGCCAAACCTGAACAAAGGCTTTTCGGACATCCAAAAACACAAGACCACCATATTTAGCGCAGTTAAGAAGAGTGTTTAGATATGCAACAAGTCTCCAGATCTGGAGTTGGCAGGAGTGACCAGGAGTGATCTGGGCCAAAGCCGAATTGCTCTTCACGAACAAGATTGTTAGCCACACAAAAGTCGTTAAATCTCTTAAGAATGACACGTTCAAAGACTTTGGATAGCATAGGTAACAAGCTTATGGGCCTATAGCTGACAGGGAGAGCAGGGTTAAGACCATGCTTTGGTATGGTAACGATAACAGACTTTTCACTTGACAGGAAAGTAACCATGTTTCCAGCAGTCATTCCTGGCCCTGGTAATAGTGCGACAACATTAGGAGGCCAATTCTTGAGAGTACTATTTGTGATGGAATCAATACCTGCTGCTTTACTCGTTTTAAGATGCCATCGGAGATTTCGTGAACACCAATAATGTTCTCACAGGTAGGAAGACGATGAGTGAGCTCATAAGCGATGCATCCATCGTTGACAAGACGAATATTTGGGAAATTATCCGGGTTGTCCTCACTAGGAGTGGTAAATTGTTTTACCAGGGAGTCTGCGATCAGTTGAGCCTTATCTTGATCACTGGTTACAGCATTGCCATCTGTGGTAAGCAGTGGTGGCAACTTGATGGGTCTGTTTCCTTTTAGAGCCCTCACAGTACCCCAGAGCGAGTTGTGCTGGACTGACAGGGACTTTAGCTTTTCGCTCCATCTTTGATTACGTAAAGATTTAACCTCTTCCTGGACCTTGTGAGCTAGCCTGTTGTATTTCGTCTTGAAGAAGGGAAGTCGCTTACGCTGCCATAACCTTTTATAGTATGAGACGCCTGATGTAAGTATGGAGGTCTAGATGTTCAGGACGCTTTCGAGCAGCAGTGGAAGCACTGGAAGCTGTAGCATCATTGATAACACGAGTAATAGAACTGATATTTGTATTGCTATTCTCGTTGTCAATAACCACCTTATATGAAATGCTATTTTCTCTAAGGATATCCCTAAAGAGTTTCCAATCTTGCTTGGAGCGAAGCCCAATCTTCACATGTTTAAACCCTCAAAGATAAGCATCACTGGACGGTGGCCAGAGGATAAGTCGTCGACTGTGAATATATTATAGGGCTTGAAGAATCCTTTAAGAACTACAACGTCCAGCACGTTGCTGACAGGAGAGTAGTCGCAGTAGTACGTGTCATCAAGGGGCCCAGCAACGAAGGTGTCAATCTCGTTTAGAGTATATCCATAGAAGATATTGCCATTTTGGTTGGAGCATTTGGAATTCCACGCAGGGTGCTTAGCATTAAAGTCTCCCGCCATAACCACTGGAACGGGCCCAGACAGTAGCTCATCAAGCTCGCACGGTCCAAGCTTGTGCCTAGGTGAATTATACAGAGGTGAATTTAATTTCGCCTGCGTCAGCGTCATTTATCGTCACGGAAACAGCTTCCATTCCTACATAATTCGGAGTGACAGTCTCATTTTACAATGATAACTGCCATCCTTGACAATGATAACTGCTCCACCAAATGCTTGATTGACGTTGTTACTCAGAGGTCGATCCTTTCGATAAACATGATAACCAGGCAAGTTAAAAGCTTGAGTTGATTTCAGGTGCGTCTCACACACGAAAGCGATGTCGATATTCCAATTTATGAGGAAATTGTAATATTCGATGCGCTTCCGATAGATTCCCCTGGCGTTCCATATATTGCAACGAAGCTTTCCGTGGGTGATTGTTCTGTAGTGGTGTCTGTCCATGGTCAGTTTTTAATTTCGTGGGACGCAACCTGTGGCAGTACGTTGCCACTTTCCTTGAAAAGGTTTAGAAGGTTACCCAGACTCCTATAAATGCTGCGCAATTGGACTGAATCGGCCGCATCTGAATGAGAAGAACTGGATGCGACCGAAGCATAAGTTCTACCGTCAACCACTTTGGTGCTTTTGGTAATTTTGACTTGGAGATATTTCGGACACTTGGTATAACTCGAAGTATATGCTGACCATCACAACATATACATTTAGGGGGAGGGGTCTTTACCTTTACATTAGTACAGTCCCTTGACTGATGGTCACCTGCGCACTTGTTACATCGAGGCGATTCGGTGCAACCTTGGGAGACGTGACCAAAACGTAAACAGTTGTAATGTTGCAAGGGCCTTTTGTTGCCTCTAAATAATTCTACCATAACAGCAAGAGGACCGACACGTTTTAAACTCAAAAAGGACTTAGTATGCTCAGTATTTTGGAGTAGAACCAAAACCAGTGGCATTTCAACGGTATCGTTTGCTTTTTTGAGCCTGATTGCTTTTTCTGGGAAATAAATTGCCTTCCTGAGCTCTTCACAACGTTGTATCAACATTTCGGACAACGTATTTCAGCAGCTTTTATGACCTGAGCTGATGATGCTGGATTTTTAGCACATCGTTACTCTTTACTCCAGACATTAGAATTTTGTGAGTTTCCTCATAATGACACTTAATTTTAATGGTGTCCTTACAACCGGTGTGGCAGGTGATTTTATCTAAAGACACGTGCTTTGTGATTTCCTCTAGAATTTCCTTGACTGGTTTGCGATGGTGACGAATAATAATCGGAGGAATATAAACATGGAAAGGGTGACATTGCTTTGAACTAAGCTTAGCTTCGTTACCACATAGGGCCACAGAAACACTATCGTTGATATTCACAGTGGATTGAATATTGTCGATCCTAACACCTCTTTTGTTCTTTTTATGCCAATCACCTCCATCAATGTCAGTAGAATCATTTTCGTGCCTTCTCTTAATGCTAGTTCATAGTAAGAAGTTTCCTTCGTTGACCGTTTCCAGGCAAGTAGAACCGTTTTCACTATTAAGTATGGGATCAGGGTTTACTACTATCATGGGCGAATCAGAAGTAATGGGAGAGCCCATAACTCCTGATAATATTGCCAAGGTTAGCAAGGCCGTTGGCAGTCTCTAAACTCGCACTTTGAACATCCTTTTATAAACTATCAATTTTAGAAATCACACCATTAACTTGCTTGGACAGCGCTTCCACCCTTGATTCCAACTCTAGATATTTATTGTTCAGTTCAGTACGTAATGCCTCAAGTTGTTCGTTAATAATAATATCCAACGCCAGAAATTTCGGATCCTTACACGCATCTTTGTAGGCCAGTTCACAAGGTAACACTTTACCATCAGCATATTTAACAGTACATGTTAAGATTTTGATAGTTGACTTGCAGTTGACAGGTGTGTTTTCGCTTTATATTGGTACCGACTGTCACGTGACCAACTGATACTTAGTAATTGGTATGCTAACGGATTTGCATAGTCATGGGTGTTCCTAAAAAACTGGCCATTCAGTGTAAATAGTTGGTACGCTTATTTTTTCTTTAAAAGTACAAGAAAAAATGCTCATTAAACCAAATGCCCCTAACATAGCAATTTGAAAAGTGTGCCTTCGCAATCGCCGAGTACAAATCTATTCTTTCGCACGGGAAGACGATTTTAAATACATTCTCGCTGGTATATTTCGACGGATATCAGAAAATGAATGAAAATGTAACAGCATTTGGTTTATCTGTGTACAACGATGTAATTTGTATAACCGTACGATTAAAATTCGAATTTATTAAATGGTATCTGAATATATTCGAGCACTTCAACGATTAGGAGCACTGTCTCGATGACGGATGCTCGACTATGTGGAAAGAAATTTATTTCTCTTTAATGAAAACGCAGCGGGAAAACATAGGCAGTTACGTATTTTAGACAGTCTAAAGAAAAAGTTCGTCGTTTTTAATGGGGGAAAAAATCTCTGAATTTTCAAAAGAATTGTCACTTCTGCTTATGCGCACAACGAACTTCGTTAACAAACAATTAGGGTTCCTCATTTACGTAACCAAGTTTAATGCATTTAAACTGCATTTTGAGAAGCAATGGGAGCGTAGTCATTTTGAGAATCGAACACTTTAAACTAATTTTTACTCGTTCTTGAGGAATATTTGGGCAGTCTATCCATTATTAATAAAAGCAAAAGTGGCAATGGAGGACTCTGAATATCATTTCATGAAGCAATCGAATTCAGTGGAATATTTTAAATTATCTGTTGTAAAGCTGGCTGCGTAAAATAATCCTCACGAATTTACGATAATTTCATTCATATCAGGAGCTCTAATTTCGAAATACCTTTGGGAACCTTCAGGTCAGCATTCATGACTTTTATAGGATCAGCATTGCAAAGAAATCTTGTTTAGAGGCTTTAGAATGATTGCTGAATACTACATTTTTATGTGGACAATTGTAACATTTGTATCCGTTAGTATGAATAGAGTCAATTCCCAACTTCGATGTAAATATACATACAAGGCATATGTCTATTGATAACAATTATAAAGGTTTGAGGGATAGAGATGTTATAACAACAATTTTAAATTTATAAACTCTCTAATAAATTTATAATTGCTTAAATCAACGATGTTCATTAGACTATTCTCTTTTGCTCTAAGTTTTTCTAAAGCAAGAGATGAACTCTACCTGAAAACTTTTGCGTAGTCAATTTTTTGGCAACAATTATAAAAATAAATAAAATAAGCACTTACGTAATAAATTGGAAACTTGGAGATGTTTGTATGCTAGATAAAGATCGATTTGAAAAATACTTGAATGGAAGTCATTGAGTTGGAAGATTAAACAGTGTAGCCAATATTTCATTAATCTTTATCTGTTAATAAAACAACTCAAGATGAAAACATTTTTCTCATAACGGAGGCGGGTGTCGAATCCTATATCAAGCTGCCCAACGATATGAGACAGACTGATAATATAGATTTGTTTCGTTTCGGAAGCGATATGTTCGACATTGTCCTGCCTTCAAAGTTTCCCCGCAACAGTTGCCCGGGAGAAGTAGATTGTCACGGCGTCTGGCATTCGTACGGAGAAATTAGAAAGTTATCAGATGTCGTTCGATTGTCGTTGAATAATGCTCGTGCAGAGCTAGGAATGCCGTTCCATGGAAGTCCCTCTGGCTTACGAGATCGTTCAATCGGTACTTTACATCGTCGACCTCCTCCTCATTCTCGGAAGCAACACACTGGTCATCGCATGCTTAATGTGGAACCGCCGTCTATTTTACCCGATGAACCATTACATCATTTCCATCTGCGTCTCCGGACTGGTCGTCGGCCTTCTCATCCCTGCCAGTCTTGGCTACTTCTCCAACGTGTTCTTCCCGCCTAGAACGGACATCCCCTGTACGGCGTTTAAGGTGTTTTCGCTATTTTTCTTTGGTGCCATTTTCAACAGCGCCCTATGCATGGTGGTCATTGCCTTGGAACGCTATTACACTACCGTCCTTCAGAATAGGCGTGTCCAAGGTGTAAGCAATAGTAAACGCCACTTAGTCATCGTCGCGTGTATATGGACAATAGCCTTAGTCTATCAGCTGCCGTTAGTTTTCACGAAGGTTACAACCGGTCTCTTTAGTGTGAGTCATCTCCATTCAACGTTTGACTATTGCATTCCCATCGGTCCAATCCCCCGTGCGCACTATACCACCTCTGTTCTGACCGTATATCTGATGCCCTTGCTCGTGACTGGTGTGCTCTATCATAGGGTCATTCGCGCAGTCTCTTTCAATCTCAACTCTGGCCCCGTTTCCCACAAGCGGACCCGTCTGAAGGCGATCAAAGCCATGGTGGTTATCGTCGTTATCTTCGGTATATGCTGGCTGCCCGGTCACATTTTCCAGATGTACACTGTGTGGGGACTGACGATCGACGACCAAGGACTGCCTAGTGTTTCGTTCACTTTCCTCGTGTTTCAGGACGTCGCTCTACACTGTGCATTTGCCTACAATTGGATGCATACCTTCATCTATCCAATCTACAGTTACAATTATCGGCTTGCCTGCAGACAAGTAGTGAACTCGTTCAGTTGTAGATTTAAATACAGTTCAAATCAAGTAGGAGATAGGAGCCTTGCTGTCAATCATCCTGAAATTTTTCATATTCACTAGATTTCATACTCATTGTGTTCATTTTGTAGATTTATAGATCGTATGTTATGAAAACTTAATTTCATGATCATGATCGTCTTAGTTTTCATCTTCATCATCAATAAAGAAGATGGGATAGAAAGTTATAACAGTAATATGAGGCGCGCTATCGAGGATTTTAATTCTTTGAAATCTGATATTAGTCACACGTTTTTGAAATAACTTCTTTTACATTTTAAGAGGGAACCTTTTCTTTATCAAATCTTAATTTCTACAAACCTAGATAAACAGAATAGTTTTCTTAAGAGATTCCATAAAATGACAATCCCCCAATAAGAAAGATAATGAAGCAAGCGAATGTCATTTTCAAATTTCTTAACAGTTGGTATACTTGTCGCTCTCGTTTAAACTTACAGAAATGATATAACAATCATGAATCACCATGACCTCTAACTATAAAGAAATCGGCTAGCGTTCGTTTCTGAGTACTTTACATATGAAACAATAACGAAAAACTCTATTGCAATTGAAATACAATTGAATGTTGACAATGAAAATGATTCCATGAAGAATGAGACCGATTTAATATTCTCATTTAATACAGTAATGCGGTCATTTTTCTGCTGTAGTGCTGTGTAAGTATTTTTCCAGATTCCAAAGGAATTTCTTTTCTTCTGGAATAATTTTGTTTAAGGACTATGTAAGTTTTACAAGAAATATAAAAATAATTTTTAATTGTATAGTAGGTTCACTAAAAATAAAAAAGAAAAAAATCAATTTACTGCAAATGAAATGTATTTTTATGTTGCTTTTATTTCCATGCAATTTTAAAATTTAAAGATAACCATCAAATACATTTCTGTTAATTTTTTCTTAAAAGACGCCCATCTCTGAGCATAATCTTGACGAAGAATACTTGCAAATATGTTAAAATCCACTAATTTATTCCCTTAAAGACACATATATGCCTAAAGACGCATTTACCCATTAAAATTACAGTTGTGTTCTTTATGCGCTTATTAAGAATAAAAAAAAATGCAGGTGAAATGTTCGTAAATGTTCATTAATGTTCGCAAATTCGATCACATTAAATAACGAAATTATAACTCGACGTTGTCGAAAAAGAACACTGCAAAACGGTAAAAGTGGTTTAAAGTATAAAAATGTTTACGTTTTAATTTTTTCACTCTACAAATGTTTATTTAAGACAGCCTTTTCTCAGCAAATAATCAAGTGCTTCAAAAATAGTGAAGAATTGCAACATTTATAATCTTCCTCGCTTAACATTTTAACCTAAGTTCTACGTAAAAGCACTTAAAACATCCAAGATTTTTATGCTTATCGTCTCTGACTTATCGCTATTTTTAGCTATCTTTTGTTCAATAACTTCAAACAGGATGAGTTTTATCAAAGAAAATCTGCCTGTAAATGATATTCTTTCTTGCTGCTAAAATAAAATCTATAAAAAAGCTTATAATCAAGCTTATAATAAATAATCTAAGTACTAAAGAATCAAATACAAAATAGAATCAGTAAGTAAACTATTATTAAAAAAATATAACTTTAAAAATTTTTTATCTGATAATTTAGAATTTTAAAGACTAACCAATTGCGTCACTGCGGACATGAAACCATTACGCTATTTACATGTACTTTGGGCTTGGTGAGAGCATGAGCCGAAGGTTCCTGGTTCGAATCCAGTCTGTGGAATTTTCTTTCCTATTTTTCATGAATAATTAAAAGTCTGTTGACAATAAGTTGATGTTGATTCTTCCTTAGAAATTTTGTAAAGTTCATCAATGAGGATCTTCATAGTTCAAACATAGTTCTCCATTTACAAATAAAATTTGCCTTTGGAAATGGAGAACTTTTTTGACTATGAAGATTCTCGTTGATAAATTTTGCAAAATTTTTAAGGAAGAAACGACGTCGACCTATTATCAATCAGGCTTTTTAATTATCTTTTAAATTTAATATTGACTTTTTAAATTCTAAATTATTTTGATGAAAAAGTTTTTTAACTTCAATAAAAGTTTACTTAACAATTATTGTACTTGATTCTTCGTATTGTGTTTTATTAAATATCTATTTTCTTAAAATTTTATTGAGAGTACACTTATTTGTCTCATATTAATTAAAAGCAAGTTTAGTTATTTAAAACGAAATATTTATCCGTTTAACATTTATTTAACATTTTACGCCAATAAATATGAATAATACTAGATAATAAATGACCGCCATCATTTATAATGAGAGAAGGACCCAACTATTTATGCAATTGGCATATCATCCTGTCGCACTCTCACGAACACATCTGAAATAAAGTAGTGTCCCACAATTACTCCCGAATATATTCTGCGCAATACCAATTAAATTACCGTGTATAATTGTTAGACATTGTCAATTTATCTACGCAATAATGTCGATACCATTTTTCATTCAACTGTGCACCCCGTCAAAACAAACCACGACTTTGTTGATTGGCTGTACGTGGCTGCTTTTTGCCTATTCTGCTTTTCTTCTAAGGTCCGTTCAGAAAATTTTAAATTTCAGACAAAAGATGAACCAAATCAAAATTATGATTTTCGGTAAGTTTTTGTTAAATTGTTAAATATACGTTATGTTGTACAATTAAAAGCGAGGTTGTACCTTATATGGTTCATTAGCGGGCTAAGACAGGGTCGGGGGAAGTTGCCCTTTCGTAGGGATAAAGGGATTTCTTACTTATTGGGATTCACTTATAGAAATACTGATATTGTTATTTATATTGTGATGGGGATTGCCATGGGTTTTGTTCTTAATGTGTGAAACTACAGTACTTATAAAGTTCAGGCTCCTAATGGTTTTTAATAAACAGTCTTCAATAATAATGGTGCGAATTCTTTGCGATATGTTTGCGAAAAAAATAAAATCTGATATAAATTGAAGCTTTTTTCAAACAATAAAAATTGGGTATGAATTATAAGAATATTTCAGTTTATCTCTTATTCCAAATTATAATGTGGAAGAAAAGCCGAATAATGAAAAATTAACATAATAAATTATAAAAGTGATTTATTCTAAAAAAATTCTATAAATGAACTTCTCCTCCCCACATAAAAAATGTAAATACTCCAGTTGGAAATATAAAAATATAAAACTCCAAAAGCAATTAGCTTACCTCAGTCTAAAGACAATTCATTCATAACATAATAATAACTTAATTATAAAAAATTAGTTAAGGCATCCTTATCCAACGATTTAAGGGTTTTTAGCATCAAAATGTTACTTCAAATAGAGTTCTTTAAATTCTGACGTCAAACAGTCAAACTCTGAATGTCACAAATTGCTCAAACGCAATCAAAACTCCATAGACATGAAAGGAAGTCATCTGGGGAAACCACAAAAACACATGTTTGGCTCACCCTAGAAGATTCGCTATATTTTTTGCACCGTCCTCTGTATAGGGCCTACGTGTGTTCAAAATTTCAAGCTTTTAGGTCAATCCTTTCAAAGTTATGGCATGTGACATACACTTTACATACTTACATCTGTACCGTCGTTAATAGGGTTACATACATCTGAGATGATGCTAAAACCCTAAAAACTGAGGTATTCTTACATTTACTAAACGTCCACTCAGTTAAAAAAGACACAGTAGAAAACGGTCTTGGGGCATAAAACTGGATAAAAGTGACGAAGGAGGGTGGTTGTTTTGAAGAAGTTTTTACAAAAAAATGACGCTTAATGAAAAATAACTTGAAAAGATTTATGAAGATTAATTTTGAAGCACAATTTTGAAACACATAGAAAAAGGTCCGAAAAAATAATCCACGATTTAGATACTCTGCCATTAAATATTCCAAAAAAATGAAAAACAGATGAAATTGTCCATGGTTTTAAAAATTCAACGCTTGAACGTTTTCGAACGGTGCCAGCCGTTCATCTTCAGAAGCACATACAAGAGAGAAGTGATACATACAACAAGTCCATTATGTGGGGAGGAGAAGTTCATATTTAGAATTTTTTAGAATAAATCACTTTTATAATTTATTATGTTAATTTTTCATTATTAGGTTTTTCTTCCACATAATAATTTGGAATAAGAGATAAACTAAATATTATTATAAATTGAAGCTGTTCCTAATTATGATCACACTCAAAATACGCTATCCCTAAGATGCGACTTGGAAATATATTTTTTTTTTAGTTTGTCTAATCATTGACATCTATGAATCCGGTACATTTCTTTCAGCAATATCTAAATATGTAATGATAAACATTTAAAAATTTCACACATAAGACAACTTCGAGAAATTGATCAAAAATGATGATAAACCTTAACATGGCTATATTGAGTGCATTTAATTATGTTCGTTGCAACTAATAAAGATTTTTTTTCTTCATCTTCGTGCAATTTATGTTTAAAGCAATTTCATTTTTCCCACGTTCCACAAAAATACATACTTTGAGATCGGCGAACCTATTCGCAAAACGGCCATTAACAACATGGTTGAGGGCGGCGCAAAATTCTTCAAACTTCGCTTTTTCATTGCTGTTAAGGAAGTTTTCTTCTTCGAGCAAATAGCGAACGATGGAGCTTTTCGTTACAGGAATGAAATATTCTCTAAACAGAAAAGATTAATAATAATAATTAACTAATTAATACGGTTTTATGATATCGGGCATTGAAGTTGTAATATCTTAAAAGAAAATTTTATTTTACATCTTAGAAAACAAAAATTTTGTAATTGTTATGGAAATTGACGTGCAACGGACTACATAGAGGTAAAATTTCATAGTTGCCATAGATAGAAATATAATGTATTCAATCATAATTGAATTAAGTTAAAGAAGAGAACGGGATATTCTACTTTTGTTTGTTATTAATAATCAATTAATAAAAACGGATATTTTAGTCTTACGTAAATTCTTCTTCGTCATCTTGTTCGTGTGAGGCAGTTTTTGGCGCTTGAAAGGACGGAACGAGTGGCGGCGTCAACCTATGTGGGACGACGGAGTCCGGGGCCCTCTCACCTAGCTGAACAGAAGGAATTTTTGGAAGGGCCACGACGCCTGCACTATATGCCGCTGAGCTCGACCATATCTGCTGCGGTTGGCGATGATACACCAGTTGTCTGCTCAGAAAGACAGGCTGCAAATGAAATATTAAGTACAATGAGTTTTTTTACATTTTCAAGTGTCTATCGATAATTCCTGTGAGAACAACGTTGCCTTATAAAATAACAAGCATATTACCCGGTGTATGTGGTAAATTTATATTTATTTCAATGAATAATATAGAACGTCGTATTTACTCCAAAGGCTGATTTGCCTAAATAGTCCTGGTTAGACTCTTGTGGGATTAACGGAAACACATCTAGAATCATCAGCTGGTCTGTTATAGCATTGGGTTTTAGTGATACAGTAAAACTTGTCTATAACGACCACCCAAAATGGTCGTTACGCTCAGGTGGTCGTTATATACAAGTTCAATCTAAAAAATTACAAATCAACAGTATAATTAAAAGCAGATGTGTATATTTCTTTTAATTGTATATTTTGTGGTCTTTATTGCCATATCAGACTTGTGATTACAACACCACTGTCTCAAGTCTTATGACAGCTCAAATGGTTGACATTGCATCAAGTGGTTGTGGAGCAGCCGATAGGTTGCCCATCTGTACCACGAACGCTTCCCTAATAGTACTTTCCATTCTATCACACTTTTACGCATTTACATCAGCGGCTCAGAGACAGCAGTTACTTTTAAGATACATGATACAGGCCGACACCGAAGCTGAAGCTAGGGAAAACATTCTGTTGCGAATTTAAAGTTACTAGGCATATGCGCTATTGCCTCCACAATTGAAATACACCATAGCCATGTCTGGTACGTCCTGCATGATACAACCTGCATCCTTTCCACTATCAGCGGATGCAGGCACTGAACGTTGCTGCTTATCCTTTTCACGTGGTTTTGCCCAGCAGTTTTGCAGCAAACTGTTGTCTACCCCAAATTTCTCTACAACTATTCTGATGAGGCGGGTGTTAAAGTGGAAATTTGGATAGTAATGAGTCAACAAACACTTGGCTTAGAAATTGTAAAAAATAATTTATTAATGACAGTAAAAAGAAACTAGAACACAAAGCGGTTAAAAAAATGGTAGAAGTTAAAAATTATACACAATCAAAATAAATGAATTTAAGTACTCATAGTGTATCGCACAAGTATTAGTACAAAATTAATGAATAAATTACTCAGTGGAGCGGTAGTACAGCCGTGGCGTCTCGCGATGCACAGTTAACCTAACAGCCTTGGTGCATCGTTCTGCAGATGAAATAAACGGGTATGGAGAAAAATAACAGAGATTGTACCGTCCAAACGAAATAGGCTTCGTGCCCAAGCCTAATCATGGTGAGACTGCGAAAACGAGCAACGGGTCGGAATAAACACTGATACGCATGAAACGTGGGGACCACGTCGGCAAACTCGTAATTGTAATTACGAAGGTGCAATCAAGGCTGGAGCAAGGAGAAAGAAAATACTGGCAATGTGAGTGGGCAACATGGCTGCACAGGAGTGAAGACGGCAGAAGCAAGGGGAAGAAGCAGAATGTTCTAGAATAAAAAAAAAAGAACACTAATTGCGCAATAATTATTTTATCAACAATTAGACAGTATAACCTCTCGCGACCGAGTTAATTAGTTGCGAGGGAAATCGCCATACGGGGCAAGAGCTCGCATCACGCGAGTTCGAAAAAAAATTTACGACAACAATAGTCCACGGGCCACAACAACGAATTACTGAAATCTAAATAAAATTATCAATTAAAAAAATATTTTTGGAATATTAAAAAAAATTTACCATCCACCACGAGATTTAATGAAAAGAA